>VYZT01041540.1:132243-250683 GCA_013400735.1 Pomatostomus ruficeps
AGGGCGAGGCAGGGCCGGCCCCTGCCTCGAGGGGACACCGGGGGACACCGTGTCCCCTCGCCGCACGGGGAAGCCCCAGGTGATGAGATGCCGGCGATGCGCCCGGCCGCAGGTGTGCTTGCTGCATTACCCCGAGCGGTGCTGCCGCTTCCCCACACCGTGCACAACGCGTTTTCTCCCGGCAGGAAATTCCTGACGCAGAAGGACAAGGAAAGCATCTTCACCATGGACCACTTCCCTCTGTGGTACCGCAGGGCGGCCGAGCATCCCCCCGGGAGCTTCATCTACAGCATTGTCTCAGAAGATGATTCAGGTAACCCCAGCCTGAACACGGAGCAGAGGAAAAAAAGAGAAAAAGTTTTTCACACCTTGCATCCCACACCTTGCATCCCACACCTCGCCCATCTCGATCCCTTTATCGCTGCTTTCCCACGTGGTGGGAAGTGTCGAGACCTGCCCTCGTGGCGCTACCTTCGCACCAGTGTAGGGGCAGAGACGTCCTAATCAGAGTGGAAAGATGAAGCTACAAGGTGCAGGGTAAGCAGTCAGGAATGAGCAGTGCAGGGCTACAGAGGAGGAGAAGGATGGAAATGGAAATGCAGGCTTGGGTAGATGGAGCTGGGGGAACACACGAAACATGAGAAGGGAACAAGAAAGATATTGCAGAAGGAATGAGACACATAGGTGTGGCCAGACTTGGGAGGGATGACGGTAACAGCTGGCACTGGTGAGGAACCAGCAAACAGTCAGGAAGTCTAAGTGCAGAGGGTGTCATTTTTTCCATCACCACTTTCCGTGATGGGAAAGGATGGGTTTGTTATGGAAAAGGGTGGAGGGGACAGGCTTTTCCATGGCATCGGTGCCCTGCATCCTTCCAATCCTAGTACTAGAATATGGCATGTCTTGCTCAGCAAAGAAGTTCAAACACTAGAGGAAAGCAAGGAGTGGCTTTTCAATGTCTCTTGTTCAGGGTGTTGGTTCCTGTGAGTATGCAGGGCCAGCCAGGGCCTTCTCAAAGGCTGGAAGAGAGCAGAAGAGCTTAAAAAGAAACAAGCACAACAAAATATTCATGTGAGACTCCTCCACAGAAGGCAGAATTCCCCTCTGTGCTCCTTCCTGGCCCCTAGCTCTCCATCTCTGTCACAGAGCTCAGCACTATAGCTGTAAAGCTTTTTGTGGCACAGTGGTGGGAGTCTGGTGGGTGGGAAAGCACGTAGCAAAGAAGAAAACCAGTCTGGGAGACAAGAGATGAACCAGGATGCAAAGGGAAAGGAATGGAAAGAGAAAATACTCGAAACCTACAAAAGCCTCTCTCTGCCCAACACCCTTACATCTCACTTAAGAGATGAGTGTGGAGAGAGGAGGAGAGATGGCAGGAGGGACCTTTCACTCCCCTGCAAGCCATGGCATTTCCTCTTTGGGATCGAGTGTGGGTTGGAAAACCAGGCAGTGACACCCTGTGGGACTTCCTAGGGCAGCCATTACCCAGGCCACAGTAGTCACTGCTGGCTAAACATGGGGGTTGTGGCTTGCTGTAGCTTTCTTAGAAGTCATAGCTAGTTTTAGATAAAGACGGAAGACAAGTAGCTGGCACTGTTCTTTGTTTTACACGGCCATTGGTCAGAAGCTTCAGTCAACTCCAGAACCCTATGCACCTGGAAACCCTGCAGGCACATTGTAAGAAGTAGCACTTGGCCCTGAAGACCTTGTGCCCGAAACTGAAGGGAGATTATTACGCTCTTTAGGAGTGAGCAGCTGGGCTTAGAGAGACTGTGAGATCACACATTGTGCCTGGAAAGGGTCAGAAAATAATACCGAGTGCTTCTGAGACAGTGGTTCACTGTAAAGCAGAGTCCAGGCCCTTCCTTGACATCTGATGAAGCAGGGCTGCCCCACATTTTAGCCAAAATAGGCCACCCAGTTTCTTATTAAATTCTGTCAGATGCTGAAGTTTTCATGTTTTTCACAAGTCCCCTGCTGTGACAGGAGCTTTTCAGGCCAGATGGACTTCTAATCATCTAAGAAGGAAAAGCCCCAAGAGCTCTCTGTTGGGGAGGAAACCAGCAGGAAATGACTGCAGGTCATCAGAATCATTTATGCACAGCACCTCCTTCCAGTGTTCAAAAGTCCCAGAAATAAAAGGACAGTAGGGAAGCCTCTGCATGTCAAGTAGAACTGTTCTTGCAGCCCAGATTTTTCATGTGGTGGGTGGGATTTTTTTTTCCTAGAGACCCTAAGTGTATTTTGCTTCTTTGTCCCATCCTAGAACAAGACATTTGGGGTTCACCATAAAGACAAGATCATGCCCAAGGCATGTGACCTGAGTATTTTTTTCACAAGGGTTTTACTACTTTTGACACACCTGAGCAGGTTAATCTGATTTTGATCAAAAAAAACCAAACAAAAGAGTGAGAGCCTCCAGGCTGGACTGTGGTAGGCACGGAATTGTGCTCTGGACACACCTAGAATGATGAAGGCAGAAATGGAAAGCAGAAATAAATGATGGAGTTGTGGGGAAGGAAAGAATCCCTGACCCATCTGTCTCAACAAGAGATGATTTCCACAGAGTGTGTGAGGAGGGAATCAGGTGCAGACTACACAATCAGATGGGCCTTGAAACTGTCCCCTGGCAGTTCCCAAAGGGGTGCCCCAGCTGAAGCTAATCTAATCACTTAAAAAAAATACAGAAATTGAATCTGCCACATGGACAATTGCAGGCTGAAACAACTGCACTGACAAAGGGAGGTGGGGTTTGGTTGCTTGAGCCTATCCAGCCATGTTATTTTAAGTGCCCTGTGGGAGCTCAGAGATCTGCACAGGGCTGGCAGATGTGTCACAGGACCTACAGGATGCTTAAAGCAGCAACTCAAGGATAATTGGGAGACCCTGGGGCATAAGAGACTTTAGACAACAAAGACCCAGAAGACTTTGTTTCTATAATGGAGTATGCGCTGGAAGCACCTGGGAATGCTGTGTCTGCAGTTTGTAGTGCTGCCCTGGCTTGGGTAAGAGGTGGACATAAGCCTGGCCTTTGCTGTTCAGGTGTTGTCGGAATTACTTGTCCTGCCTCTCCTCTGACTGCAGAGTTTCGATGGTGCATAGAGCAGAACAGCTTTCTGGCCTAAGAGAAGCTCTACGTGCCCAAAATCGAGGAGGCCAATCCTTTACATTTTATCATAGAATCATGGACTGTTTTGGGCTGAAAGGGACCATAAAGGTCACTTAGTTCCACACCCCTTGCCATGGGCAGGGATATCATCCATGAGACCAGATTGCTCCGAGCCCCATCCAGCCTTGGACACTTTCTTTTTGCTGAGGATGCTACTTTTACCATGAGCCATAGAGAAGAGAAAAATAAAATCTACTCATAGCCCATTAGGCTGCTTATGTGTCTTGAAAGATGCAGCTCCCGAAATCCTGGGATGTTTCAGAGTTGAGGCATATGTACACACTGTCCTGGATAGGAAAATGTGTGGGCAAGCTGCTCCTGTTGCATTTTACTCCTTTTTGGTGGTAAGTTAACCCAGCCTGCTGTATTTGTGTCTTGACAGAGGGAGGTGGCCTGCCAAAAGTGGTGACAGTGAGCACAGCTGTGTCTGTGTCCGTGGACGGGAAGATGGGAATTGCTGCAGGTAGGACATTCTGGTTTCTCTTTTTATCCTGAATGAAATGGTTGCATCTTGCATTGAGTGTGGGAGCTGAGAGCTGTTAGCTTGTCATTCAAGGGAAGTGACAGGAGCCACAATAGCTTGTGGTACTGAAAACTAGGCTAAACAGAGAATAATGGAGCAGGTACTGCATGGCTGACAGGCTCCTGAAAGGGAAATGGGCTGTTTGAATGGAAGCTTCCCTTCTCCAGTGCTGGTGAATTTGGGGATTGAGACTCTTTCTCTGGAGCATGAGGAGGTTGGGAAATCTGTGCGGGTTTAAAACTTTGCAGGAAATGCTTTTGACTTCGTAACAACGTCATGTTTATGCGTCTCCATTGTTATCTCAAATGAAAAATAACTTCTGCTGGGGGAATGGGCATGTTGCTAGATCTCCAACTCAGACCTATAGATTGCCAAGCTTACTGTTGTATCTGAGCTTTAAACTCCTTTTGGCAGACCTTCACTAGACTGCATCTTCCTTTGGAAAATTCATACAGCACATTATTTCCAACAGAACCCCAAAGCTTTTGTAGATCTACCATTTTCTGTATTAATTGCTTCAGCCCTTATGGAAGTACATTGAACTCAGAAGCAAAACAGAGCAGCTATTTAACAAAACAAATCAACATTAATCAGTAACCCTGGCACCATATCCAACTTAACCACTCAGCATAGGAGTATTGGGGCAAGAGAAGATGTAGCTCCGTGGAAGTTTTTTTAGACCTGGAAACAGTGACTGAGGGAAGAGGTTGATGGAACAAGTAATGGAGTAATTATCACCAGAAATATGGTGTGATGCAAAGCTTCTTGTGAAAGAATGGTTAGTGTTCTTGGAGCCTTGTATGGTGGAAGGAATGACTGACAGAATGGACACAAAAGTTTCTTTGTACAGGAGTACCCTGTAGAGAGAAGCAATACAGCAGATACCTTCAGATCACAGTCTGCCATTGCATTTATCTAGGATGGGTAGGATACAATGAATGCTCTTCAATACTTCTAGTCAGTAAAACTATAGCAATTTAGTTTCATCTGATGAAACATTCCTTAATTTCCGGGATTTCAGTAAGTTCTAGCTGACAGTGATACTCTTTAATTATCACCTGGGCATTGAGAAAGCACTTAGAAGCTGAAGGACAGGTGTTATGTAGTAGAACATTTCTCTGTGTTATGCCCAAAGCCAGAAAATTATTGTGAAGTCTGTCCAGAGACACCTTTGAAATAGAGATAGTTTCAGCAAAGTTCACATTAATAGGTGCTGGGATAAAAGAAACTGCTCCCAAAACTGATACCAGCTGACACTGTCATACCCAGCCTAAAACGAAAGAGCATTGAAACTGCACCAAGCGTCTCTGTGCAGCACTGAAGCATTTTTCTAAGCATTAATTTGAGAGGAGAAAAGAACATTTTTTTAAAAAGAAGTTTGTTTTTCGTGGTCTTTTTCATTCCCTCTCCTGACCTGTGGATTAGAGCAGAGGCACACAAGCAGTTCATCTGTGTTGTGGTTTAAGCCCAGCTGGAAATTAAGCACCACACAGCCACTCACCCAACCTCCCTCTGACCCCTCCACCCTGGTGGAATGGGGAAGAGAATCAAAGTAAAACTTACAGGCTGAGATAAGAACAGTTTAATAATTGAAAATAAAGTAAACACAACAATAATGATAAATGATGATGATGATAATAATATTAAAAAGGGAAAAACAAGCAATGTATGATTCAATTGCTCACCACCCACTGACCCATGCCAGACCCTCTTCCCAAGCCCAGACTGGTCCCCCTTCTGGGTAACTCTCCCCAGTTTATATACTGGGCACAATATTCTGTAGTGTAGTGTCCCTTTGGTCAGTTCAGGTCACCTCTCCCAGCTTTGTTCCCTCCCAGTTACCCTTGTTCACCTCCTCACTGGCAGAGCATGAGACAGGGAAAAAAGCCCTGGACTCAGGATAAACACAACTTAGCAAAAAACCAAAACATCAGCGTGTTATCAACACCATTCTCATTATGAATTCAAAACACAGCACTCCAACAGCTACTGAGAAGAAATTAACTCTACCCTAGACAAAACCAGAACAATCTGGCACTCAGCATAAACATAAGGAAGGAAACTTCACGGTGGAAGCACTGGAGCAAGAGCAAGAGGCAGGAGGATCTGCCCCTGACAGAGCCATTTCTCTTCTGTCAGCAGCGCTTTTCACAACCCCTGTGGAGATTTCCACCCCCTCAGTTATGCTGAATGCTGTCCGCGTGAACATGCTGTGAAGGGGCAGGATCCTTCGCAGAGGAAGGAGAAAACAGCAGAGGATAGGGAAACAAATCATGTTAAAACAGTAACAATAAGGAAAAAAATCTGTCATTTGTGGAAATGATGCAGAACCAGTTTTCTCGCTGGCAACCACCGAAGTTGAGATACAAGAATGAATTTTCAATTGCTTTTGTTCCTTAAAGGTACCATGGTCCCTGTCACCAGCAGGTACATTAGGTGACCTGACCACAGGCATCTTCTGTTACTCTCACACACGGTGGGTGTTCTTCATTCCTGGCTTCTTACGCTTTGATGAAAACAACCCATCTCTGATCCATGGTATGGGTGGGTTAAATGACAGCATCAGGACAAATACTGTCTCCCAAAAGTCCAAAGTTCTTCATGCCCCCAGCTGTAGCCTCCACTGACTTCAGCAGGAGTGCAAAGGTTTGCTGAGATATGTGCTGGCTTGGGTGTCAGTTTACACCATGTTTGGGGGGGATTCAGGGAGCAAAATGTACTGTATTACCGTTTGCGTTGTTTCCAGTAGTGACAAGGTTCATCATCCCAATCTTCCATACTAGTAGTCATTTAAAAAAAGGGCAATAATTGTGATCACAGTACCAGTTGAAATACTGGGTTTTTTTCTTGAGAATGTCAGGTTTGAGAGTAAGGATGTAGGTGTCACTTCATCTCCCTTCACATCCTCCTGAGTGGCTAGATCCTGATTCTAGGGGACGTCATTCCACAGAGGAGGTTGCAGCAGAAATGACGCTGGGCAGTGCTGCAATACCATCCTGGCTACAGGAGAGGGGTTAAGGAAAGGGAGGGAATGTGGAGGCACAGAAGAGGCAATCAGAGCAGAATAGGATGCAGATTGTTGTTATTGTTCTGATGGCATCAGCCCTCAGTGGGATTGATACCATGGTAATTTAGAGTTATGATACTATCAGAAGTTTGGTACCCAGCACTGGTTCCCAGAAAACCAAAGATCTGGGCAGACTTGCAGTTTCTGAATAAATGCAGCCACCATTCTATAAAAGGGGGACGATGGAGACTTTTTAAGTGCCCCTGTAAAAGAATAAGTGGTATGAACTGGCCTGTCATTCTGCCACTGATCATTACTGTCACTTATTTGACTTGATGGTGCTTGAGGGGATTTGTAAGCACTTTGAAATGTTCACTGTGTGTGCAGTGAAAAATTAAGCTCCAGGATTTACGGCTGTGCTTGTGGGGTGGGAGCACCCCCAGTACCCCTGTGGGGAGAATGTCAGTGACAGGGAATGTTGGGCCCCTTTTCTTCTGGCGGATGAATGGCTGTCCCCAGCCAGGGCAGAGTAAGGCAAACTGGTAAAATCAAATGTCCAGGAAGATGACACAGGCCTGGCTGCTGTCAGGGAGTGAGGGAGCAGTCAGATGGGATTAGAGAGTTACAGTCTGGAGGGCTGAGAGAAGGGATGGAGGGGGCCTCCTTCCTCCCATTTCAGTCTGTCTTAGCTCAGTGGGAAGTCCCAGAATGGGTTTGAGGGGGAGTCCAGGCTGCTCCTCTTGCCATTAGAGATACTACTCCACACTCCAGGTGGACAGGTGGCCAAATTCAGGAGGGAAAAACAGTGTCCTTTGCCCTGCCCTACCCTTGCCCCTTTTCATCCATCCTTCTGCTTCCCCCATGGGCCAAGTCTGTGGCCCAAGAGGAGTGCACAAGGGGTTCAGGGTGCACACAAATTTCTTGGAGGACATGGTGGAGCAAAGGCAGGGTCCTCTTGTGTGTGATCTCTTTGGTGGGAAGCCACACAGGCAAACCTGGCTTGATTACACCTGTTTCTTGGAATGAGTATTATCTACCTGCTGTATTGTGCTTTAGCACTTCAAAGCACTATGCAAACATTAAGTAATGCCTGGATGATTAATTATAATTAATTAGAAGGCAGCTATTCTCCTGGGATGTCAGTCCAGTACCTTTCACGCACACTAACTGCGTTGGAAATGAAAAATAAGAAATGGTGATGGCATTCTCCCCAAGCCACGTCCTGCCCCAGATCGCACTGTCATGTGCTCCGTCCCATGAGTCAGTAGCCTGGGGCTTTCTGATCCTCAGGCTGCAAGGCAGAACTCTCATGGAGTTACTGATGGAAGCTTTCAGTGATTTAAAGCCCCAGTGAAACGGCTGGAATCTGTGCAGGAGTTCAGCTTGGAGTCACATTGGGCTGTGGATGACGTCTCTTTCTTTGCCTGATCTTCCTGCTGTTCACCTTCTGTGGCTGTCAGCTGGCTGCCAGTCCCAGCAGGGACAGGTAGGGGTAGGTTCCCTGCCACGGTTGTCATGTGTCAGGGGTGGGAAACAGACAATGGGGCATGCACATGGTGCCCAGTAAAAATAATCCAAATGGGCACTGGGGAGATGCGGGTTTATTTTATACAACACTTCTCTCCTCTGTTGGTATTGAAAGCTGCTGTTCTTACCAGCAGTTACTGGACCATAGTGAAATCGTTATCCCATGACACCAGCAATTCAGACAGATGTATTTGGGGAGAGCCCTAGGCAAGCTCAAACCAGGGGCAGAGAAGAGAAATGTTGTTTCTGCTTTAAAGACAGAGTTTTGGGACACTGAGTTATCAAGACCACTGTTTTCAGAAGAGTTCTGTACTCCAGCAGAAGCAGATTTAAAAGATTTTTTTAATTTTTTTTCCAAAAGAATTTGAATTCAATCAGTCTGAAAAGTAGGTAATGGGGAGTAATTTTGCCATTTTACCTTTGGTTAAAATCCAGCCTCTATCAGTCTGATGGAAGCTCTTCATTTGAAAAGCAATTCCTGGCCAGCTTGATGTCTCTCCATCCTCTTCCTTGGTCTTCAATTTTGGCTACCTGCTGTTTGCTACCAGCAAGCAGGAACAGGAGGTGCAGGTAGCTTTTTCAGCAGGACTGTTGCTGTGGCATGTTTTCGAGCTAATCTACGCACAATTCGCTATTCCTACAGAATTTTCTTGCTTGGATGGATAAAACATTTCAACCTTCTTTCTGGAAAGTGACAGTTGCATCAGGAGAAGCTGTTAAAATGCATGGAAATAAGCTCTAATAGCATAAACACCTTTTTCAATTGAAATAGCTGCATATAAACTGGAGAATTAAAATTATTTCACTAGGCTGGTTCAGAAAGCAGCATTAAGACACCCATGTTAAATATGAGGGTAGCTGATCTCTTGAATGTGTGCTGCAGTGTTCAGAAGAAATGCTGTCCCTCTTTTCATGCTGAAGGTTGTGCCAAAGTTGTGTCAGTGCAGAGACTTCTGTGAGTTCCTGAGGCATCGCCAGGTGCCTTTATGGAAATCATGGTCCCCCCAGCATACAGTGGTAGGATGGATAAAAAGAAGGAAGACAACTAGTTTTCAGCCTATCACCTGCTCTGTCTGGGTTCTCCCTGATGCCAGCCCCTTCTGGCAATCCCCAAAGCCCAGGCAGTTTCTCACTCATCTGTTTGATTCGACAAAATCGGGGACATCTGAACGGGCCATGCCCTGTAACTGAGTCACAGAAAGTGTTGGGGGCACTTGTAAGGCAGAAATGCTGCTGGCTTTGGTGCTAACAGCAGCCGTGCCATCTCCACTTCTCAGGACACCTGTCTAGAGGCTGCTATCAGTGGGTACACATTTGACTGGCCTAGGGGTGGAGCCAGTATTCGATGTCATAGTGTCCTCATGAAATGGTGCCCTTAGAGTGCCAAAAACAGTGTCTCTTGCACCCTTCATCCACTCATCTGCCTGCCTGCCACCCATTGCATCCTGCTTACACACTGAGCCTTGGGGGAGCCCTGTAACCACCCTGGCTGCATTTTGGGGTGTTTCTGGGGCACACACAAGCTGTTCCATGAGCCAGGCAAAAGTGAGGTGGTTGCATGGTTTTGCACTGGCTGTGGTCTTACAAACTTTGCCTTTCATCAAGGTTTGGCATCAGTGCTGGGGCCACGTGATTCCCTTTCCAGAGCTGATTATCCTCCCGCCGGGTCAGTGAACAGGCAGAGAGAGCAACATCTGCCTGCAGAACTCCATATAGATGTCTCCATGCATAGATAGTAACTGGGGACAAGAGGGACAATTAAGTCTATTTTGACTTCAAAAGAATGCTAAAAATAGTCATGTGAGGCATCTTGCATAGCATTCTGCTCACCCTGGCTGGACCTTAGGAATTTCCCTTTTTTTGTGGTGTATGTGCTGTCTGCATAGACTGTAAGACCTTCAGCGCAGGGTCCATGCCTCCTCCTTGTGTGTGCAGACACTGTCTATTGCCTTGGGATGAGTCCTTGTCTGGGGAAAACCAAAGACAATAACCAATTCTGCAGAGTAAATATTTCTTTGTAGTCTCTGCTGGGTGCCTAACTTTGTACACTGCACCCCTTACCAGGGGAGAAGCACTAAGGGACTGAGCCCTGCCTTGCCCAGCCCACACAGGCCGTGCTTCACCCAGCACAGATCCTGTGGGTCAGTTCCTGTGCCCAGGCCCTGCCCTCACCAGCCCTTTCAGGAAATTTTCTCGATGGGACTCCAACAAAAAATTGTAAACAATGAGTTTTCCTGTTTGGGATCTGGTGAGGCATCTCTCCAGGATATCCTCATTCCTGGAGCCTGTTCCAGGCTGGAGCTCCAGCCCAGGACCCCGTTCGTGCCTAAGTATAGCAGAAATCTCCTCGCCTAAGGTTATCCATCACTGCTGCCTCAACAGCTCCTCTGATTGCCATGGTTGTCACTCTTGGAGCGAAAAGAGCCCTTGACACTGACTCAGGAGAGACTTGCATATAGCTGGATTTTTTAGATTGGCACCCAGCGCCTTTGCCATGTTCCCTTTGCTTGCAAATTATTTTATATCATTTTAATGCTGAGCTGAATTAGAGCAGTGCACGGGTTGCCATGGCAACCATTTCCTTGTGCCTTTTGGTCTGACTCATTGCAGACAATTACTCTTGCGCTCCAGGATTCACAGATGTGATAGGAGAAGAATCATGTGCTGGGCTTTCAACTTTTTTTTGCTTTTAATTTCCTTCCCAGCCTCTCTTCCATTAACTCCTGCCTACCCAGCATGAGCAGGGCCCTGTATCCCTGCCTAGGGGTGCTCGTGGGAGTGAGCTGGATTTATAGATAAATGGTGTTTGAGGTGATTTGGGCATACATGTGCGTATCTGCATGCATAAACAGCTGCTCTGCAGTGTGTTGTGACATCTCTGCCATCCCTGTCTGCACATCTCGCTGGGGACGTGCACAGACACTCATAACCACACAACAATTTACACTTACTCCTGCCTGTGGTGTTTTCTGTGTGCACACGGATGTGTCCAGGATTGATCCCTCTGGCCATGGAGTTTTACCCAGTGGGCAGGGGCTGAGTATTTAGGCAGACTGACAAAGTGCAAGGGTCATGAATGGTGCAGGACCTTCCAATTTGGAGCTGTGTGGAGATCCACAGGCTGCCAGGCAAGTGGCACTGACACCCCTGCCACCACCCAGATCTCTGTGTCAATGCAAGGCCAGTTCATTACTCTGCTTACACCTGTCCCCCCTTGTCTTTGCCTCCAAAGTGCATGGGGTAAAGTGCTGTTGTCCATGCAAGGACTGTAGCTTTAGCACAGTTATAACTCATTTCCTGAGCTGTATTAGCACCTGCAGTTTAGCAGAGGAGCAAAGTCATGTGAGAAGATGCTGAAAAGGATCACATGATGAGCAGTCTGTAGATGTAAGGATGAAGGTGGTAAATGTCACAGCAGAGGAGGTTATAGGAAATGTCTTGTGAGATGGTTTAGCTTAAATTCAGCCAAGGCAGAAGCAGACAAGTTTTGCAAGGTGAGAACCACAGAAACTTAGCAGATCTGAGTACTGCTCCAGCCTCTTCCTGAGAGACATTCTTTTAACTACCAAACTCAGCCTGAACTCTTCTTCTCCTGCCCTACCTATCACCTAAGGCACAAATCTCCCCATCATAAGGCTTTGTAATGGGACTCTGACTGCCATCCCTTTCCCTTCACAAGACCTTTTTCTTCTCTTCCTTTTTCTCACTGGGATACAGGAACCTCACTCAGAGGATCACAGATAATTCTGGTTAGATGGCACCTTCTGCTGCCCAGAGTGTGTGCCCGGAGTGTGTGGAGGGTGTTCTGCTGCTGGCTCCTGGCACTGCTTTCACAGGCAGCAGTGCAAAGTCTGGAGTGTGGTGAGGGAGCAGTTGAGCTTTTGGGGACAGTGTGAAGCCCCCATTTCTGTGAAGATCCTGATTCTCTTGCCCTCTGTCTGCCACAACAAGCAACTGCTTAGGCTGGCTCTGCAGAGAGACAATGTGGAATGGAAAAAAGACAGACAGCAAAGAAGGCTGCCTTGCCTAGCTCTGCCCTGCCCTGCCCTGCCCTCCCTTAAAGGTCAGAATTATAGGGATAAAGTGAGGATTGCTTACATATCAAGCTGAGTTAGACTTTACAAAGGAGGTTAAACAAACAGCATAATGTTCTTCAGCTGTTTGGGGGGAGTGAGGGGGGAAAGAAGGAGAAGTAGGGCCACTTCTGGTCAATAAGAGTGAAGTTGAGATCAAGGAGTCTATAGTCTGAGCCAAAACCAAAGAAGACTCTGTGCCCGAGTTATTGATAAGGACAGAAATATCATCCTTGTGGAAAGAAACAAGCTGACTACTGTGAATAAGCAGCTCAGGCTGATTAGTGCACTCTCAGTGCTGGGCCTGGGTGCTCTCTGGCCCTGGCGGAGCTGGCACGTGGAAACACATTTACAGCAAAGGGCTTTTTTCAACTCTGTACAGGATGGTGACTCCAAACAGTCTGGAAAAGTGGAAATTCAGCAGTTAGGATTAAGGAAGGGCGAGAAATAAGTTTGTCAGTCTCAGGCTTTTAAGTGTGACCTCTGTAATGTTTGTAGCACTTTAGAGGAGAGCTTCAAGGAAAGTATAATTATTACCAAGCAGTTAGGGGGAAAGGGAGTCAGGCAATATGACTTTATCAGTGCTGGATAACACTAGGCCAAGCCAACAGCTTCCTTTCAGATGATTGTTTTCCTGGAAGGCAAAAGAAATTTCAAAGGTCTCATCTCTGTGTTTCAGTAGAACATTGATACATGCCCTGTAAGAAACAACCAGACTAGAGAAGATCAAGGGAGGCAGAGGAGTTGTGAGGGGCAGGGAGGGAGAAGTCAATGTGGGAAGACAGCAGCAGCAAGATCACCTGTCAAAGTCTAGCAAAAGGTTACTTGTTACACTCCCCATGGTCGCCCATGGGATTGGCCTTTGCTGATATTAACCTGAGACCCTGACTCAGATAGCTACGGAGAGTGAGGGAGTATCCTAATGATTCAACACTAGAAGGCATTGCTGGTACAGGGAAGGACCAGGATAGTGTAGAGAAAGCCTTATTTGACCTTGGCAGGAGTACCAGAAACAGAATGAATTTCAGTAGTACGACAGACAAGGTCATATGCTTGACAACTAATAATAGAAATCTTCTGTAAGCTGGGAACTCTGAGAGATCTGGCAGAGAGCACAGCAGGCAGGACTAGAGGCAGTCCTTGTCTTCTGGGAACTGTTGAGCCAATTTTGCCAAGTCTCAGTGAGGATCCTCAGTGTGGATCATCAATACAAGCTGTATTGTTCCTTGATGCCCACGTAAAATTCAGGGAACCATTGTCATCTGCCAAGATCAGCCCTGAGAACCCTGCTGAAAGGCAGCTGAGTAGACTTAGTGGTAAACATATCCTGAGAAAGCTCAAGAAAAAAATGCTGGGATCTTCTGTGTTAGGTGATGGTGGGATGATGGTGAGTCACTGTGTGATGCAGTTGTGGACAAAGCAAATGCTCTTCCAGTACTTAGGGAGGTGTTTCCAGTGGGAAAATACATTGATGCTCCTACCCAAAGCCCCATGAGACCTCTCCTCTAGTGTGTGTTACAGTTTTGGTCAAAGGAATACAGGCTGAGACAGGAGCAGACAGGATGGAGAGAGGATGAGAGGAAAGGGAAGTTTGTGAGAGGAACCTGGGAGCACCCAGCTTGTTTAACCACGTGCAACCAAAGCCAAAGCAGATAGGATTGCTGTAATAAATGCATCTTGGAGGACACCTTGAAACTACATCACAGGGTTGTATGGAGGTAGTGTAGTATAGACAGGCCAGCAAAGTACTTAGCGTGAAAAACTACAAGTGGGTTTCTGTTAGAGTAGTGCAGCTTTACCCAGAATGTGAGGTATAAAGACAAATGTGTTTAAGCTGGAGCTTGAAAAGTGTGTAAGAAAGTGGTGGTGCCTTGAACAGAAGGAGCTGAGACTCTGGTAGACTGTAGTCCCTTCTCCAGCACCAGGGAACAGCTGAAGTCCCTGGTCTCAGCATGTCACAGTACAAGAACCTGCTACAAGCAAGGTGAATGCTCAGGGAACTTCCCATTCCCTGCAGCATTCCCCTTGGGTACCAGGCTGGGCATTCTTACCCTATAGTTCGCACACTCCATGATTTTAGTCATGACTGAATGAAAACATGCTTGTTAATGCAGCTGAAGCCCCGGCACTGCATCTGGGAGGCCAGAAGCTAGAGCTGACTTGAACCCCTCTCTCAGCCTTTGACATTGTGGTGGTTTCTCTTGGTTGCTTTGCGTTTTGCAAAGTAAAGAACAGTGAGTAGAAAAACCCCTGCTTATAGTGACAAGCCCTTAAAAAGCAGATGGGGATGTGGGGGCTGGTGTGTTTTATGGCAGCTGAGAAGTGATAGTTGAGCAGACCAGGGAAGGGAGAATCTGAGAAGCAGCTGGTCAGAGGCAGTCCCTGAAAAGAGGGTGATCAGTCACAAGAAGATGAAAATAAGGGGGAGAGAGAAAGAATAACTGGGGAATGCAAGACATTTATGTCCAGTGAGAGATAGGTGAAAAATAACCATATGAGGCTGTGAGTGGATGAAAAAGTGGAAAATGCTAGAAGGGGATCATCCTTTTAAATAAAGGGCTAGATTTTCTCTTGCCAAGAATTGTATAAGTCTGGAGGCTCATGTTTAAAATGCACTGAATTTATACTACTGTAAAGGTGTTTATGAGCAGAATCAGAACTGCTTACCCATAATCTGCCTCCCTCAAAATTACTTGTTAGGGTTTTTTATCCTAGCATTCCTATATGCCTCCATCTTTGATGTAAGAACAATGTTCACTCAGCCTAGTGAGTGTGCTGTGAGACATTCTTCTGTGGGAAGGAGTAGAGAAAAGTGTCAGAAGTCATGTAGCATCTACAATTTAGAGCACCGATACTGGTGAAGGAGGAAAATACTTCTAAAAGGAGGAGAAAAAACTGGAAACAGTGTGACAGTAGCCTACAGTGCTGTTCCAGAGGTGAGGAAATGCTTTCACTGAAAGACTTAATGAACTCAATCTGCTTATTGTACCTAAAAGAAGACTGAAAGATGATTTGATTTAGAGTATAAAGCACCTTCACAGAGAGAGCTGCTGGTTAGTGAAGATTTATTTTTTTAATCTAGGGGAGAGAATAACAAAAACTGTGACATAAAAACCAAACAGATTCAAATGAGTTAGGAAGCATGAATGCTAACCATAAGCATGAATAGGTATTGTCATAAGATACCAAGGGAAACAATATTTTTCCCTTTCTTGCATGTTTTTCAAGTCAAAGATAGATGCCTTTCTGGAAGATTCAACTTAGCTGCATGTAAATACTCGCTGTTGGTCTTTCTACAGGATAGCTTCTCTAATTTCTGTTTCATAAACTAAACAGATTGAGCTCTTTAAGCCTTTCACAGGAAGGCATTTTCTGCCACCCTCAAATAATGTTTGTGGTTCTTTTCTACACAATTTCCAAGTAGCGTGCAGTACGCAGAAGGTCAGACTGGATGATCTAAAGTCCCTTCTGGCCTTTATATTCTCTGAATCTCTGCCTCTGGGAATTCATTAATGTTTGCAAGCTCCCAGAGAGCTGCCAAAGGCAAGCACTGTAGAAATGCAAAGCATTGTTGTTACTCTGCATATTTCCCTTGAGCTTTACACGGAGCTGGCTGGATATCGCAGGGTATCGGCTGTATGCATTCCCCCAAATGAAATACCTGCATTCCTCCTCCTGCCGTGCCCTTTCTGAGTTGATTTTATGCATCTGTGCTAACAAACAAGTTTATTTCCAAGTTAGGCCTCAGAAAAAGCAAATGTGAAGGGGCAAATGTCTGCTCGGAACCCCAAGCAACGAGCGGCACGTTGTTGTCCTGGCCCAGAAGCTCCACACAAGGCTGAGTTATTATTAGCATCACTCTTTGCTTTCTCCTTGGCTCCAGGTGCCCTGCACATGGCCTCTGCCTGGCTGCAGCACAGCATAACTGTGGGAAGGACAGATCTGGCCCTTGTTGGTTCCTTTTCCCCCATTCTCTAAAGGGAGCAAAGCTGTGAGGATGCTGCCTTGTCCCAAGGTTTCCAGGGCTGCGACAGACGTAGAGAGCACCCCAAAATGACATGGGAAATTTTTATTTCTCACATTTCATCCTGTAACTGTATTCATTGGTGAATGCTTGTTGTATTACCCACTATTCTTGGAGAGAAATCTTTTTGGTCCTCAGAAATCCCATGCTAGGACTTGGATTTATCTGGGCAGAGGATAGAAGCTGACCCCTCTGACCCGTGCTTTCTATCAGTGCTAGCAAATGGACTTCAAGCCAGCACAGTGGGCTGCTGTTGGACAGCATGCTGAGGAGGAATCCTATTTTATATATTTTGCATGTTATAGATACAGAATTACATAGTTATATAGGGTGCTATACGTGTGCATGAGTAGGGATGTAAGCAGGACAAATACTTTTGTCAATATCAAATAGTGATCAAATTATAATAAATCAAATTGCAGAAAATTGCAGCCTGCTCCCAGATAGTTCATGAACTGAAAAAGCCTAGAGTCATCAAATGAGTGTGTTGGCTTTGCTTTTTTTCTGCACTGTGTTTCTGGTATTATATGAACTGCTGAGTAGTATCTGTGTGCACTCCTCTACCTACCTGGCAAAATTAGATTAAATTATGTGTCATAGACACCATGCTATTAAACAATAATGGTGACTCTCCTGCAGCACACACCTTCTTAGCAGAACAGATGCCTCAGCTGTGAGTGGATTAAGCTGGGTTCTGCTCCCAGTTTCTCTCTGAAGATCAGACTGAGTGTAGCAGGGTGACTGAGTGTGAGCAGGGTGGCACAAGGGTTTGCTTGTGATGGGGTTTAATGTCTTTGGCGGCTCCACATGCATCAGGATGAGCTTATTCTTACAGAAAGGGAATGTGGTGAATTGTGTATGCTTAGCACTGAAAGTGGCCAAGTGGGGAATTTAAACTTCTTAGCTGTGTGTGATAGACCTAGCCAGGGAACAGCTGGTGGAGTGACTCTTTTAGCTCTAGGGGTAACAGCTTGTGTACTTGGGGTGCAATAGGATTAGATAGCAATTTCCATCCGTTTCAAAATAACCTTGCTCAAGAGGGTCAGGAATCTGGAGATGGAGGAACCCATAGCTCCCTATTTGTTACATTATGTTCTAATTAAAAAAAAAAAAGCTTTTGGAATCAAATTTGACCTGAATATAACTCCATTGGCTCCTGCGTTCTTACACTAGGGATTAATTTGGCCCTTTCTACTTTTATGTAATGAGCTGATTGCCACAGTATCTTATCCTTGTTACACAATCACCCTTGTCTGGCTGTGTCCCTGGGGCATTCTGTGTGTGTGTTTCTAGATCTAGGGTCTCACCTTGACTGACTGTGTGTTTAGTCCTAGAATCTCACCCTGATTTACACTGATAGAGTGTGTGTGTGTGTGTGTGTTCACATTCACTCCGACTTCAAATTGTGTGTACAGACAAGGATACATCTCTGGGAATTGAGGGGCTTTCTCCTTTGGCTGGCTGTACCCCTGTGGTGTTTGCTTTTACAGGGGATAGGGAAAGAGTGAATGTTATTATCAGAGATCTCATTTAAACAAGAAGGAGCATAGGAAAATACATTCTTTATTATTATTCTGTAACAACAAGCCAGAAATATAATATACCTTTAAAAATTTGCTTTCTCATGCCAAAGAAACCTCCATTCAATCATTTTAGAAAATCTTGTCGCTCTCCCTCAAACAGTAACAAAAAAGAAAAAAGGAATTACAAGTGCCATCTGTTCCCTGCAAGGAATGTGCCTGCCTGTCCCACAGGTGGATGTGTGGGGAAAGGGAGCTGGGGGGAGCAGGAGGGGTGTTTGTGGTGGCCCTGCCAGCTGTACATCATCCTGGCATGTGTTGGACCTGCCAGCCCCAGAAGTCCCTTTCCTGAGGGCAGGCACCTGCACATGGCATTGGAGCACCTGCCTGCACCAAAGGGTACATCCAGCGGGATTTCCCCCATGCCCAGCCATACCTGCAGGGGCAACAGGAGCCGCTGTCCCCACACACCAGAGGAACCCATCGGCTGGGCAGACAGGGAGCACTGGCTCTCATTCTGTATCCAGCATCCCGTATGAGAGCTTCGTGCTGCCCACTCTGGATGCCATGTTCCCTGGAGTGCCTGATTTCCAGGTGTGCTAGGGAATGGAGACAGAGCCTGTTTGCAAACACTGCCACAAAGAGGGCACTCCCCAGTGCACCCTGTTACTCTGTTCTGCATGTAAAAGGACAGGTCCTCATCCTGCCAAACAAAGTATTTGCTTTCCAGTGGGACTTCTCATAGCCAGCCTTTGTGTTTCCCAGCAACACTCAGTTCTCCCCTTTCCTGTCATCTCCTTTCCTGGGTGGGTTTCTAAACATAGCAGTCCCTTGTCTAGGGTTGAGATAAATCCAGACTTTCTGCCGTATAAATTAAAACAAAAAAGGAAAGGATGGGCAAGGTCATCGCCAGCCCCACAACACAGGATATAGAAAATATTATTAGCAACAAAGAAAAGTTGGTCAGGGCAGGAGGAAGTCACAGGGAAGGTGCAGGGAAAGGAGAATTTCACACCCTCAACCCCTGCATTGTCCCCTACCTTCTTCCCATTCATTTCATCTCTAGTCTATTCCCTTAAAAACAGTCTCTCTCTTATCACACACACACACACACACACACACACACACACACACATAGATCCCATTTGTTTTGTGCAATATTTCACCATTATTTGATGCAAGTAAAATATAGATCTATAAATATACCACTCTGACTCAAGTCCCATTTCAAGTATGATTGTGGAGTCCAGTATGGTAGAAGGAGAAGTTCTCCTGAGAGGGAGGTTGGGGAGAGGTTTGGATCCAGCAGGCAGAGTCTAGTCCTGGCTTGCTGGGAATGTGGAGCAGCAGTAACACTCATCCGGAGTCTGCAGTGCACCAGTTCTGCCCTTCAGAGCGGGCTACACTTGGAGCAGATGGGATGGTTGGAGTGGCTGTACAGTGCATGGGGGAAGAGTCTTTCCTCCTCACATCTCACGGGCCCTCCTCCTCTTCCTCTTCCCCATAAACAGTGTGCTGGAAGCAGGGGGAAAGTGTGTGCGCACACTGGTGGGTGGACTGACAGCTTCTTCCAGTTCTTCCTCTGTGGCAGCCTGGTCTTCTGCTTCCCTGAAGAACATCCTCCCCTGTCCCACGCATCCCTGTGTTGAAGGAAAGTCATGCTAAAACAGTCCAGAGCATCCTGTCTCCTTGACTCTGGTGACTCTGGGTAGACCAGGAGGGATTTTGCCACTCTAGGCTTTGATTAAAGATGTTGTGTGCCCGTGGGTCAGTACAACCGCCTGTCTGGGACCAGAAGGAGTGAGGAGCCAGTGTGCATTGCTTCCACAGGGATCCAGTCACAGCAAGCAGGAGGGCTGCAAGGTGTCCGACAGTGCTGGGATTTAGATGGAGCACGTGGAAGAGGTGATGTGCCCTGGCAGGGTCCACCTGCAGAGCATGCAGGGCTCTGAACACAGGTTGCTAGCAAAACACCCTGCAAAGCTGGGCTGGCTGCCAGCCTGTTTCCTGATGGCAGGGATCACACCATCCACGGGCACTGTGGATGCATGACCTCCGGTGTCATCTTCTTCACCCAGGAATACCCACTCTGACGGGTTAGAGCAGGTTACCATGGCAATGTGCGCTCTCCCCTGGAGACAGCATATTATCCCACTTCCAGTGATACAAAATGAGTCCTTATGTTGAGTTCCTTTCATTTTTTTTTTTCCCACTCTCACTTTTTTTTTTCCCCTGTCAGGTCAGAATGAGCTAAGACTAATAGGAGGCACTGCAGTCTGAGGGCTTTAAAATCTGGTTGGAGGAAGTCACCCTACGTGACAGTGGCAGTGTGCACAGCTCTGTGTGTGGGCACTCTCGGGTGCAGCTGTGGGTGGCAGTGATCACCCCTGTGATGGTGAAGGGAGTGCATGTGGGCTCTGGTGCCTTCCCTGCCAAACCCTTCCTGGGCTCTCCCACATGTGCCACGCTGTGCTCCAGGTTCCAGCCTTCACCTCCAGACCCTCCAGAATTCTGCCCACTCTTTTCAGTCACCCTGGCTGCATCAGCCTGTTCCACACATGGTGCTGGCCCCTGTGCCAGCCATGGCAGCTGCTGGGCTGTGTGACTTCTTCCCCTGACGCCTTCCCCATGGCTCACACTACTCAGCACGGCTTACGCTACCGGTAAGCCACCTCCTCCTCTAGTCTTTCCTGATGACCCATTTCTGTTCTGCCAATCAAACATTTCTAAATGGAGGCTTCATATCCTTACCCTCTCCATTTATCAGAGAAGACATAAAATAGATAAGAACACACCTTCTTTTTTTTTTTTCTTCCCATGCTGTGTACTTATTTCCACAGACTGGTGCTGTAATCTCAATAACTTTGCCTCTCTCCATCCTCTCCTGCCAGTTTCGACTGGCTCTGCACTATGGCTGAGATGTTTTTGTTACTCCTCAGTGGCGTGTATATGTTTTTTGTCTGAAGCAGAAGGTGATACGCACTACTATGATCAGGGTAAGGTAAAGTGGCTGAATGTATCCATGGCTGCAAGCAGAGGGCGGGTCAGCATGGGCATGTGTGATAGCTCTGCATGTGCAGGTGGGGTGTTTGGATGCCTGGAGCTGGGGCTGGCTCTGTGTGTGTGTGCTGGGATCAGAATGAGTTAGTGTGTGTGTGTACAGGAGGGTGACTCTGTGCCTGTGCACCTGCAGCAGGTGACGTGTGTGTCAGCTCAAAGATTTGGACTGGGCCAGGAGCAAACAGAGGGACACTGTGCTCCTTGGCAGTGTGTTAGAGTGATATCTTTCCACCTCCAGAAGTGAGAAGGGAGGTCTCCCACTGATTGTTGCCCTACCCTAGGGACCTTGCCTCCCTTCTGATGTAATCTTGGCAGCACTGATTTCTAGGGTAGGCTGCAACTTACTGTCACACAACAGCAGTGACCTAACAGTGGGCATGGACACTTCTGGTGTCCTGCTCCCCGTGTAAGGTTTCACACAGCTGCTCTCTGTTTGCAGAGAACTCTTGACAGGATACAGGATGACTCAGGACCGAAGCTGAGAGGATGACACAGGTTCCCAGAAGGTGCCAGCTGCCTTTGCAGCAGGCATGTGAGGGAAGCTCTGTGCAAGGGCATGAGGCACAGCAAGCACTTGAGGTCTGACTCTACTTTATTTGTCTGGGAGGGCCCAAGGGTGAAAGGGCACAAAATGGGCCTGGGGCAGAGGAAAAGAAATTGAGCCAGGTGCCCTGACCCCCCAGAAGCATGTTGTACTACTTGGGTGAGTGGAGCAATAGCACTGTCTGGGAAGATGTATTTTGGGAGGACCCCATGCTTGATTGCTCTCAGGTACCTTTTTTCATCGCTGTCCCTTCCTTCCAAGAACAGTTTCACGCCACAGAAGAGATTTGTTTTTGCTCTTCATGTTCACCTTCTGTGTCACCCATGAGTGGCTGCCTCTTCTTCAGCTCCCGGTGGTACTTGGCCATGAGGGAGGCATAGATGCAACCATAGGCAGCTGCCACCACCATCATGATGCAAACAATGCCACAAACCACCCCTGCAATGATCACAGTGCCAATAGCCCGGCGCACGCTCACAGGCCTGTACCGCTGTTTCTGAGGGCATCCCACACTGGGCTCCACTTCTGTTTCTGGGCCTGATTTAGATTTGGAAGGAGTTGGGCTTCCTTTAGTGCAAGGTGGGCCAGTATTGTCCAGCACTGTAGAGCTGTTCTCGTCATCCAGCTGGGAACAGTAGTTAAACATCTCCATGGGCACCATTCGCATGTCCTTTCCTTTCAGCTCCTTGGGCAAGGTGCAGGCCAGCTGGTCGATTTTCCCACCTGTTCCAACAGAGATAACAGGAGTGAATCACAGCTTCATCCCCATACGGAGACAGCAGGGTTAGAGCCTCACGTGGGGTGAGTTCATGGGCTTCCATTCACACCTGCTAAAGTATTTTCCCTGCAGGAGCTTCAACCATGTCAGTATGCCTCCGCCTAGGTTGGGTTTGACACCAGAGCTCCTGGTGCATGATATCTACATAGGCATCTTTCAGGCCAAAACATGAGAGCCCTCTGAAAACATTTAAGTCAGCCTCATAGTGTTTAGTGAGTTATGTAAGTGCCAATAGAACCACTTCAGAAAAGGAGAAATTAAAGCGAAAAGATAGGACCAGGCTCTATCTTCTCAAAAAAACAACAGATACACATCCCATCTTCTGACAACTAATCCATCTCTATGAAAATAATGACAGATGTTGAAACAAATGCTTGAGGGATTTCGGGCAATTTCTTTGGAAGGGGAGGAAAAAAAGCAAAGTTATGTCTGTGTGCTTTCCACTGACTTTGTCATATGGTAGTCAAGAAAAAAAACAACCAAAAAAAAGGTGGAAAGTGGCACTCGTATACTTATTTGATTCTGCTCACACAAATGCATTTTTTAGACTGCAGTGTAGCCATAGGCAGAGATAATCTCCTTGCAGCATGGCTGTGATCAGCAGCGATGTGACAGCTGACTGTTGCTATCCGCATGATTTGAGACCCTTTCCTACTCACTGGTTCCAGAAACAGAAGGTCAGGCCTTCAGTTGTTATTCCTGTGAAATGTGCCATCTTTCTTTGAGTTGCAGCTCCTGAAAGCATGACATGTACCTTTCTGGTCTTCCGTGTTTCAAGGAAAATCTGGAAACACAAACTTGTCAAAAAAACTTGTTTGGTTTGAAATGATGGTTTTATAGCCAGTCTGACTTGGGGCCTGGCTAATTTGAGCTGTAGGTTGGGTTCTTCAATATTAGTTGCAGTGTTTTTCCTAAGTATCACTGTTTTCTAAGGTTCTTTTGCTGGCAGCAAACCTGATGCTTTACAGCCAAATCTGACTTTTAATTCTCTCAGTTTAAGAAAGAGAATGGGATGGTTATTCCCAAGTGCGTAAAGCATTCCTTCTCTTTAGGCAGAAAGGGTCATGTGAATTCATAATCCTAAAATATTAATGTTACTTGAGGAAAGTTCTTTCCTCTTGTGAGATTAAAAAAACAGGCAGTAGTTCAGATTAGAAACCAAACAAGGAAATAGGAGATCTAGGGGTGCTGAGGACTTCCTAGACTGGCAGTGTTGCTGTTTAAAGGTGCAGTGGCACTAAACTGTAGCAGGGTCCTCGTGCTCTTTGGCTGAGACCTGTCACTCAGGTCAGCCTGACCTGTCAGCTGTATCTGCTCCTGTTTGTTCCCTGCCTGCCTTTGTTTGCCTTTCTGTGGAAGACCAGCACTCCTCCGCTTGCCCCCCGCAGTGCGAGCACCTACCTCGGTAGGAGAACCACTCCATCCAGTGCTTGAAGTCTCGGAGGTTGCAGTCGCATTCCCAGGGGTTATCCCCAACCTGGAGTTGCTGCAGGCTGGTGAGAGGCTCGAAGGTCACCCTGTCCAGGCTCTGCAGGCGATTGGACCTGAGAGAGAGGGAGCGGAGAGCAGGCAGGTCGTCAAAGATGCCCGAAGGAATCTGAGCCAGGCCGTTGATGGAGAGGTCCAGCTGGCGCAGCAGGGCCGTGTGTTGTAGCAGGTCCTTGTCCAAGGCCCGGATGCTGTTGTTCCTCAGCTGGAGCTCTGTGAGGTTCCCCAGGTCACTGAAGATATTCTGAGGGAGCTGGTCCAAGAAGTTGTTGGATAGATCCAGCCTCTGTAGAGCAGAGAGGTTGGAAAACACTGCTCCTGGCAGGATGCTGAGTTTGTTGTTGAGAAAGAGGAAGGTCCTGGTGTTTGTGGGGATGTCTGAGGGGATGGAAGAGAGGCCCAAGCCACTACAGTCCACTTCCAGGTTGCCGCTGTTACACTTGCAGGAGGAAGGACAAGCAAAGAAGGACTCAGCAGCACATAGTGACAGCCAGCAGCCAAGCACTGATAGGAGAAAAATAGGGAAGAAAGAGGGCATGGATTAGGCCAGTGCTTTCCCATCCTCACCCACCACCAGCTACAGCACAACCCTCCCAGCAGGACCCTTCACTGCAATGCCCTGCAGTGTAATGAGCTTCCTCACAGCTACATCCCTTTACTGCTGGCCTGCATCCTGACAGCATGACTTTGCTCTTAGCCTTTCTTTTTATGAACAAGCAAGTAAATATCCTTCCAGTTTCACAATGAAGTCAGAACAGTGCATCCCAGAGGACTTTGCTGACAGATACTGGAGCGCTGGTTCCTGTCAGAGGAGAATGGAGCAGAGAGTGGTGGGAGGTGTCACCTCTGATAAAGGACAACTCTTTCTAAACAGTCAGGGTAGAGAGAGGAGGGACCAGGCATATTTAAGAAGTCCCAACTTTTCAGAAATAGATATGTTATTTAAAAGCTTTTAAGAAAAAATTAAATAAAACAACCTATATTTCAGGTGTGCTCCTGCAGTTTGAATCCTAATATTTGTGGTAGATAAGACTCAGATCTAAGACTCTAAATCAGGGTGTCGTTTGCTTACCATATTCACAGTGTGTCATATGGGCCTTGTGTCCTCTTTTTAATGAATTACATTACAAAGGGATGACCAAGAAAACTGCTAAAAAGCAACAAGGAGTCCCTAAATCACTGGACACTGGTACTTGCCATTGCTCTCAAAACAGTTTCTGAATCCCATAGCAATAGCCCCAAAAGTATCTCCTCGGACCAAAATTGCCAAAATTCCAACAATGGAAAAAGGAAAAGAAGTGTAGGTTGGTGATTGACAAAAGGAGTGTCAGAAAAAGGGTTAACATACACACACCCATTTCTCCTGCAGTTTCTCAAAGTTAAGGTTGAACAATTCACAAATCAGCATTTTTTTAGAGCTGCTCTGAATTCCAGACATGGGTCCAGATCCTGCCAGTGGCACCAGGGCACTATTTACCAACCTTCCCTGGGAGACAGTGACTTTTCAAACTCTCATTTCTGTGACAAAGCAGCATTATCAACAAGAAAGCAAGCTTTTTGCCTCCTGTCATTAGAGGAGTGGGAGTTACGTTTAAGCAGACTATGTAAAACATTTGCATCCTTCATCTTAATTCCTTTTGTGGAACTGAGATCGCACAATGAATTCCACTATTCTTCAATGTGGGAAGCAAATTCCTCTCCCTCGCAGTTTTTAAGGTGACAAGTTTGAGCATTTGACTAAAACTAAAGCAGGTTTGTCTGTACATCATGCCTGTCCTCTCCCTTTCTCACTTTGCTTCTGAGAAGGCAGTGACTTGGCTTGGTAGAGTCTTTTTAGGGGTGATGGTAGCTGAAGTAGATGCATTTATTGTCTCACCATTCCTTCCTGAACTGGAAATCAGGCTCTTCTGTCCTGCTTTTTTCCCAAAGAACCAACAAGCAGGTGTTTGGCTTCTTAATCCTAAAGGAATTGTGAAGATAATTGCCACAAGAGAGGGAGCCAAAGGAGACCCATGCTCTGGAGAAGATCTGCCTGGAGCAGCTTTGCAGTCAGCCATGCTCTTCCACTCTTCCCTTGTGCCACTCTCCAGAGTTTAATCTGACCCATAGCCCATTTTTTTATATTGACTTTGCTCCTGTCAGCATTGTGCCTTCATACTCCAACCCCTGTCATCCTGCATAGGGCAGGTTTTGTGTTCCCAGTGATCCTTGTGAGAACTGGCAGATTTGTGGACTGGTAGTCTAAGGAGAACTATCCAGTTTGAATCCTAAGCTATATGGCTTTATTAAAGACCAAGGGATAAATGTTGAGACATAATATATCAGTTCTCTCTTATTTCATACATCTTTTGCAATTCTTCAGTAAGTTTTTACTGTCCTACAGTTGAGATCTCAGGTGTACATCAGCCCAGGCCATGCCAATAAATGTGCTCTTTTAAGGAGAATTATAGATCCTTGTGGTGAAATGCAAGACAGATCTTTACCCTGAGCTTCTCTGTGCTTTCTTGTCATGCAAATGCTGGGGTCCACAGCAGAAATTGCCGCGAAAGTAGATGATAGCCTAGGGACTACTGCAGTACAGGTACTGACTGGCTGATATTTAATTCTGTTCCGAATACGTCACACTCTTGTTGTAGGGAGAGAATCAGAAGAATGGGAGAGCTAGAGGGGACAAGGGAGAGAGCCATGAGTCACTCAAGTGACCCCATCTTTTCCTGGATGCTTAACAAAAGCACGGTATTAATAATAGATTGGCAGCTGTGATGATGAGATAATGCTTAGCTGCTTTGTGCACCAAGAAAGGCAAGAGCAGCCGATGTGTAATGCTATACAGGTGGCATTCTGTTCAGGGCTTATCTCTCAGAATGCCTGGCCGCCTTCGGCGCCGGCTGGGTGGCTGTGGGGTTCCACCAGTGTGTGTGCTGGCAGTGGCTGGCGGGAACAAAGTCTCAGGCAGCTGGCTGTGGTTATGTTCAGGAAATGGATTTATGCCAAACTTCTGTAGCCATGTAGGATATGCCAAAAACGTCTTGTTGTTACCCATATATTGCTGTATGCTTTTGGAAATATTTTACTAAAATCATACAGAGGAGAGAAAGTCTGATTTGGTTTTCATTTCCCTGCATCCACAACGATGTGAACTGAGGCCAGGGAATTCACTGCATTGGTTAGGATGCAGCTTTACAGGAAAGAGAGGAAGGGAAGCAATAGACAGAATTTGAAGCTGTCTTCCAGCCCTACAGAAGGTTGAGTAATAAGTGGTTTTGTGTTTGGGGAAGATGAAGTTACTTTGTGGGGTGTTTGGTGACTCTAGTAGGTGGCAGAAAGCTGATCCAGGTATATCAGATTAAGTCAAGACTCAGTAGCATTCATCATAAATAATTTATACAGTCTAGTCTGTGAGGATGGATTAAAAGGTGCCTATTTTCTGGAGAAGGAAATAATTCCCCCAGCTTCTGACAGCTGCAGCTCCAAATGTGATCAGGAGGACGGGAACAAGGGAAGCCACAGATCTGCTTGGTGCCTGGGCATGCAGTAGTGAGGGACACTCTCCAAGTGTCCCCTTTACTCTGCTGTGGTCCCCCGATGCTTCTCTGAGATGCAGATACATTCCCAGAAGCCCCACATCACCCTGGCAGTGCCTGCTCTGCACTCAGGGGTACTGCAGCAGCTGCCCCAGTCCACTGGGAATATGCACAGGCTGAACGTTTACAATTTAATTTGAAAGAGAGCTTCTTTATTTAGTCCTTGATTTTCACCACATGTGGCAGTGCCCAGTAGGAGAATTCTGCCTTCACATCCTGCATTTCCTTCTGAAATCTGTTATGACTTTTGCTGTGAAGAGCTGGGAGCCTTGCTCAGCAGCCTGTGTATAAACCCCAGCCACAGAGAGGAGTCTGCAGCTTACAGGATACTGATTTGAGAAGTGTTTGGGGTGGATCTTTGTGCGATGCTGCCTGTCGTGCTGTTTCTCACCTGCCAGGCCCACTGGAATTCAGAAGTAATCATCACTCACTGTCCCACTTTAAGCCCATCTTCAGCTTTAGAATATCACTCTCCCTCCCAGCTAGCCTGGCCTCTAAAGGAATCAGGAATTAGTTCAAACATCTCCATTCTTAGCTGTCCCTCTCCCCTGTTCTTAACCCTGATGTGACCTATTTTCTTCCCGCTCCCTTGACAAACAGGAATATTGTACTTGGTACCTGAGCAGGCATTACTTACGACAAGCCTCCTGCCACCTCATGAGGAACCTGCTCCTCCACCGGTGGCCAGCACTTGTAGGCAGCATTGTTATCTTGTCCAGCGTGTCTTCACCTCCAACAGCGAGCCTAGCACATGGCCCCAAAAGGAGAAGGAATGACCTTGTACCCTGCCTGCCAGGTCCTGGGGTGGGAAAGCAGAACAGAGCGGATGAGATTCCCTTCCCTGGGTGCAGCACACGGGGCTGAGCTCAGGGTTGTCCTTTCCCCTCCCCAATTAGTGTTTTGCCTTTGAGGCATCAGTTCTATTTTGGAGGAGAAATGGAGGATATTTCAGGGGTTGCAGAATGTTGAAGGCACAACATTAATTCATTTTGAACCTCACGGTGCAGAAATAAAACCTGATTCACTTAAGTGCCAGAGAGAAGTTTGTGCTTGAATAGCCTGCTGTGGTAGCTACATTAGCCTCATGCTCAAGGTTAACCTGATGAATTGCTAAGGTGACCCTGCCAGGGCAGCAGACTCCGGCTCATTCTTGTCGCCTCCACGCAGGCTGGTGCCACCTGTGCATCCTCTGCCTGACGCACGGCTCAGGCTCGCTGTGATCTGGGCACCGGCGGCTGCCAAGCTGCTTCTCTCCCCCCTCCTCCCCCGACNCCCCCCGTGCCGTATTCCCTACCAGCACTTCCTGTCTGCTTTAAGGTAAAATGGATGTGGTGGCTAGAGCAGCACAGCTTCAGCTTGGGGATTTCCCACTGCAGCAACTGCAGGAGCTGAAGAGCAAGTGAGCCTCCGAGGAGAGGGAGAAGGAAGGACCTGAGGCGGGGGAGATTGAGTGGGAGTGTTGGAAAGAGAGGAGTTGCATCTTAATTAGTAGAAGGAAAAATCCTCAGTCTAATTAGAAACCCAAAGACCATAAACTCTCCCCTGACAATAAGTGACTGACAACAGGTTTCAACTTCCCTCCTGCTTCCCTTTCGGATACAAGGAGGCAGGAAGAATGAAAACACCACGAGCCCTGCTGTCCCCCTGCGTACTCTCTGACGTGCCACCCACAGTCGCAGCAGCAGTTAGATGGACAGATTTCAACCAGAGTACAGAAATAAGCTGTTCTCCATCCCCTCTGAGGGGCTCTGACAACATCCACAGCAGCTATTTTAGCTGGGTGCTGCACTGCCACCAGGACACTCTCCCCACACACGTGACAGGTACCTACCCACCCCCAGGTTCCCATGACTGATTTATTTTATATGGGAATGTAAACCACCAGGAAATATTGAAATTAGCATCTTGATGAAAATTATGAGCAGGTTCAGTGCCTGGACTAGTACATTTGCAGGGCTGTTTAGATCATTTAGCTAAATGCCAATGCACCAAACACCTCTCATGGTACTGAAACCAAATCAACATTCATCTGCTGCAGCCTCCCACTCCCCAAACTGAGCTGGAGCCCTTTCCCTGCAGTCCCCATTGAAGGAGAAGCTGCAACAAATAACTGTCCCCATTTGGTGCTTGCGCTTAACCTGACTGAGGAGACTTTCAGCCTCCCCCATAGAAACGTCTCCATCCTAAATGCCACCCCTGAAGTCTCCTGTCCCCACCTGTCCATTTGTAAAGGAGGATGAAAAGCCGCCAGCACTTACCTGGAGGAGTTCTGTCTGCAGCCACTTCCACACGACTCCCCGGACACTGCCCAATTATAGCCTCTTCTTTCCCTCTCCCTCCTTGACTTTCACTCCCCAGCAGCAGGCTTTCCGTGTGCTCTATTTAACTCCCTACAGCACTGGAATAAACGGCAGAGTTAAGCTGACAGCCACACAGCCTTATCTGCCTGCTGGATAGCGCCAGTCGATCAGCTCCAAATCCTGTTGCCAAATGATCACGTCCTTGCTCTCAGCATCAGGGGCAGCCGCCTGCCATGCTCTGCCTTTCCCTCTTCCCCACCTTCGCTCCATCTAACTTTGTCAGGGTTATAGATAGCTCTGTTCCTTGTCCTCCTGCCTTTTGGCTCTGTTTTGTAACACCCCATCTGTATCAGCTGGCTTGGTTCCAATTAGGGGGGCTAAGAATTTTTTTTTAAAAAAACAAAATAAAAAAACAGAGGCAGCTTCCTTGGGTGCTTTGTGACATGGTTTCCCTCTGGGGTGTCCCCTCAGGCTCCCGCTCAGGCCATGCACTGCTGTATCTCCACCATGCTCTGCAATTCATCCACAGCATCCCCAGGCAACAGTGGGGGGACGAGGGCAGGGCTGGCACACCTGAGTGTGAGGATGGGGATAGGGTCAGGGGTTCTACCCCCGCTGCCTTCTGCTCTGGCAGGGCAAGTCCAGCTCTTGCACTCATTCCTGGTACCTCACGGGCGCCTCTTTCCCTCAGGCAGCACCAAGGCTCAAGCAGGGAGTGCAGGGTGGGAGGAGCAGCCATGTATAAATAAGCCTTTTCCCCTATGTTTAGAATTTATTACAGTGCATAGTGATTAACACCTGTTCAGGCTTTAATGCTGTCTCCTGTGCTGCAACATGCTCAAAGATGGAGGGGCCTTGATAAACCCAAGATTATTTTAAAGCATGTCACATATATGCCACACTCCCCATTCCATAGATAGCAGCCACCCTGTGTGCACTCGTACACGTGTTTCCAAGACCTAAAAGCAGCTACCTTCATGTACAAGTGCAGAGAGTCACCAATCTAGCTTACAGTTACAAATGCGAGCACGGAGTTGGGCTTGCACATGTACTGGGGACTCTTCTGTAACCCATATATATTAACATCCTTGTCTTCCACAAAGCTGCCTGCTTCTTCAAGCATGCCATATGCCCAGGTGGCAGAGCAGCAGATCTGGAATACATAGAGGTTCTTGGCTGCTGAAGGGTGAGGGTCAATGAGCTTCTCTATTTATACCTTGAAGAAGTATGTTCATGGAGAAATTTTAATTCCAAGGATGCAGAAAAAAACCCCAGTTTCTCCTACGTATCTACTGCCCATAAGAACATTATACCCTTAGTGATTAATATTCCACAGTCAGGAGAGAGCAATGAGGCAGAGAGGATTTTTAAGAGTTTCTTTTTTAAAAGTTTCCTACTGACTTGTCTTGAATTCTGACTTAATTAGCAGTTTTCTTGTGGCCCAAGAGTTGCCTTCTGCTCTGCAGAGCGTCAGGCCAACTGCACTCGCTGCCAGTGCGGCACTGGGAATGTGTAATCTTGGGGCAAATAGCACCTGCCCACACCTCAAGCCTCTCCAGAGCAGCACCAGATCTGTCTGGCTGCTTTCAGCCTGTCAGCCAGGGATTTTTCCAGCAGTGAGCACTCTGCCAGACCTAGGAGTGCTTCCTGTATGCCCCCAACTCAACAAGAGAGGCACCGTGCCATCTGTTCTGAACTTGCCTGGCATTGCTTGGGTTTGGGGGCTCAAGGCTGATCAGCATTGCTGGAGCTCTGAATGCTCTGAAGCCACCCAAGGGCTCCACAAACCAGGCATTAGTCTTTCTCATGGGTTTTCTAGATGGTTCCTTCTCCCTAGAGCAGCATGTCAACTGAATGCCCTGTGATCCATGGGACACAGTGTCCAGAGCTTGCTTGCATGTGCTTGGAGTTGAATTCTGGAGCAAACAGGGTAGCCTGTGGGGCTGGTGATGGCCTTTTCTTATTACTGTTTCAAATAGGACAGTAAAAGACAACTTTTTTAGTTTCAGCTCAAAGCAACAAAATGAAATCATCTGTTTCTGGCCCATGGGCTCCAGTGGCCAAAAATACACCGAGCTGAAGTGCCACTTGGACATTTGGCCTGCTGTCAGACTCTAGAGGACTCTCTAATGAGGATTCCCCTAATTAGATTGAACAGCGAACATTACTGCTGGGGGCAGGGGGAGGGAAAGAAGAGGGGGATGCAGAGGGGATTGTAATGAGTCTGCAGCACTTGTCAGGGCCTCAGAGCTACAGCAGGCACCATTCCTGCCTTGTGCCTGCTTCTCTGTGCCCAGGCACCAGTGATGTTTGCAGTACCACTGCAAAGCTGTGGCTTTTGTGGGTAGGGTCCCAAGGACCATGCTAGGAGAGCGGGGAGGGTTTCAGTTTACTGTATCCACATACTGGCTTAGTAACTCTTCCCAATTCTGTGTTACTTTCTATCCAAAGCTTGCCATGAATGGCTCCTACCATAGCTGTAGGTGGTGTTATTTCGTGTTTAATGACCCCCAGAAATAAGGCTGAGGTAAGAACCAGTAGTGCCTCTGCTCTGGGTAGGTGGATAAATCTATCCCATTCTCCAGAGAACATCCCTGAGGCTGGAGACACAGGTGACTGTGTCACTAGGATGAGACACTGTCAGAGACAGAGCCCAACACCCTCTGTCTCTGATTATCTCTCCAAGTCCCTTGCACTAACCCTTGGATCATGGCTGAGGGATCAGACTTCGTTAACAGCCTGGCTTATGAGCATTGGCAGGGCATGTGAGTGACCTATATTACAGAAGGGTAGGTAGCAGAGACTGCAACAGATGCCAGCAATAAATTATCAGAAAGTATGCACAGACTTTCATCCCTCCCCCACATTCTCCTTGATGGCAAAGTCCCTTTCCCCTTTCCAATGCTGAATTGCTTTAGCCTTTATCAGAAAAGCAGCAGCGTGAGGGAGGGCATGGAGGATGCTTTAAGGAGATTATCTTCTTTCTTTCCCCTTTCCTTGCTGCTTGTAGGATTCATGTTTTACTGCTATCACCCCATAATGGATGGGGACAGTGGTACCCCAGCATTTAGTGACTAAAGCGTGTTGTTCTATGCATGTTCCTTCATCTGCCCTCATGTGCAGAAGCACTCAGAGGTGGCAGAGAAGCTCAGCAGTACTGTAGAAACATCCCGTGTGTGTCACTGCCCCAGTGAGCTTCCAAGCTGAAGAGCTGGGGGCTTCATTTGCAGCACTTGCTGATTTATTAACACACGTGTTCAAGATTCATTAGTGTTGTGCTGTCACAATCAAGGGAAAGCACATTTTAAATTCATACAATAAATCCAGCTGCAGAAGAAATAGTGCCCTCTGACTTGCAGTGATCAATCACAGCTAAGCAAAACACCTCATACAGAAAGCTGCAAAGTGAGTAGAAAAAGTGCAAAACTCACTTGGTCTTGTAAGGGACTCTGCCACATTCCTGGCCTGGTGTGAATAAAAACGTCACCCTTTTCTCTGTGATGTGAAAAGGTCAGAAAGCTTCTGACTTTTGGATTGGCAATGTAGGCACCTCTGAAATGCAAATGTGTTGATGGTATAAAATATTTCCTCCCCAGGACCCTCCAAGAAAGATCAACTTTATCCCCATTTTATGGAGGGGCAAACTATGGTGCAGATAAAAATGGCTGCTGATTCTGGCTGGCTGAAATTTCAGCTGCCTTGCTTTTGATACCTCATCTTTAGTCCACATCAGCTCTCCACTCACTCAGAATTTTCAAAGCTGTCAAGTGCAGCATGTGCACTTGGGCTTGTAAATGCTCTCCTGTCCTGCAGAGAATATTTGTAGGCCTTATCAAAGTTACACAGAATAAAGGAGTTTTGGCCAGGTTTTCCCAAAGTTTTCTGACAGGCCTGTGGCAAAATCATAAGAGAAGCTAGTTTTCTTGATTCCTCATTCCATACCTTAAGCAGAAAACACTATTTGCATCCCAAGCCTCCCTGACCAATGCACAATAATGAAACTGGGAAATTTTGGAGAAGCTGGAAATACCAAAGGCATAAAGCCTCAGCAAATCCTCTGAGAAATACGAAGCATTGGAAGGAGAGACAGGGAGGGTAGCATTGCTGGGAAAGACCCAAATTGCTGTGGAGATGTGGGATTCCTTGGGAAGCTGTGGAAGCAGGTGGAGAGACCGGGATATCCAACCAGGAGTGACAGGAAAGTCCCAGCACAGTGAGAGTGTGGCATATGGAGGAGGCCCAGAGCAGCAGCAGGAGGAGAGCTGAGGGGGCAGCTGACAGGAAGAAATCCAGCCATGTGTGTGCCAGCATCTTCTCCAAGTATTATTGAATGCGACAGACCACGTGCATGTTTCCTCCCTGCGAAATGGAGGCAGCTGAGAAGGGAAGCGGGTGGGGGAGTGGGAGAGGGGCTCAGAGGAGGGACACGTGAGCTGACTACCTAGTTTGCTCCTCTTTCTTGCCACAGGGTGATGTTTTTGTTCTTCTCACACTGTTGGCAAAAATTGGTAACCAAGTGAGATGTGGAGGGGGGTTCTACATGAAGGTTGAGATAACATTTTCTGATCCAGCCGGGAACAGTTGGCTGTGGGTGGTGGCTTGTCACCAGCCCTGCCAGCTCTAATCCAGATCCCAGTTTTTCTTTCTCTCAGCTGTGAAGAGCCTTCTCTACAACTTTAATTTCCTGCAGGGGTTAATCCCATGGTCAGTGGTAGCTCAGGCCCTTAATCTTTTCACTCAGTCCCTTGACAGAAGGGCCTGCAGCCACCCCTGACCTGGCCAGGCTGGGCGAGGCACCCCTCTGTTCCCAGTTCCTCCTCTACACCCCACAAACATCCCCCAGCTCACTGGCATTTAAAATGCTGCTTCCCCCTTCCTGGCAAGCCTACCCCGGGGGTGTGGGTGGGTGGTACAACCAGGAAAAGGTTTCAGGCAGAGAAGACAGCTTGGTGGGAGAATCCTGGTTCTCTGGTTCTCATCGCCATCACTATTGCACTCACAGGTATTTTCTGCACTTCTTGGTTAGACAGTGCTCTGAATCCCAAAACATTCTCTTTCTTGGTTTTATTTGGGTGGTGTTCAAGAAGGAAGGTGTGTATGGGCCCACATTTGTGAAGGATCCTCTGAGGGCTCAGAAATTTTAACATGGCCCAGTACCTTCCCTGGGTCTCTCATTTAGAGGCAAAAGATGCGGCAGATCTTTAAGATCTTCCCAAGTGCCAGCCTGTCTGAGATAAGAGGTACATTTACATGCACAGAGTAGTAGATGGAGGTGCGTCAATTTAACAGCAAGACAGGAAAATGTAAGTTTTTAATAAGTATAAGCTCTGTCCCTGGAGCACTAGGCCAGATGTCTGTTGAACAGCTTGACCAGACTGCCGAATCAAGGGGCTTCCAGATCAATATCAAGAAGCCCCTGTTAAATCTTATGGGGGTCAAGGCACTTCAGCCATAAGCCTTTCTCCTTGTGGTTTCTCATTCCAAAAATGAGGCGAGCTTTTGCAAGCCTGAGTGATCCCTCGCACACAAAATGCCCCACACCTGCTCATTTGCCATCATTCATTTCTGCATTAGCCCAAAAAATGGCTTTGCCTTTTTTCATAGCCTGCATTTTGAAATACCACTGGGCCCTTGAGCTCACTGACCTTCCTTGTGGTTGACTCTTGTTACTCTTTCTTTCTTCTGGTGAAGACAGCATGGTGCTGAACTGCTGACACCAAGGCTGCTGAGTGAGAGAATCCCTTCCCCTTTTGCTCACTCCCCACATTGACTGTGCTTCCCTGAGTGCCAGGCGCCCAGACTGAGACCACCAGCTGCAAGGGTAGTCGCTTGTCACTTTGGCAGGTGGAGCAGGAGGAGAGAGAGGATATAGAAAATACTGGAACAAGGGAAGAACTTCACTAAGGTCTCACAAGGACCATCCATGCCTGCATAGTGGTGGGGCAGAGCACAAGATTCTGGCAGTAGAAATCCTCTCGGCTCTTATCGTAAGGTGGTCGGCAACCCAGCATGCACACAGCTCCTGGCAAACCTCCTGAGGAAAGCCTGGTTCTCCTGATTCCCACATGATGTATTTGTACGGGACTCTGAAGGAGACCTTTTTCTGCCTTAGTGAGTTGCAGAGATCTGTCTCACTTGGTTGCCACTGTGGCACAAGGTTCTGCTGCTGCCTGTTAGAGCCTGGAGCTGTTCTGCTGCCCCATTGCCCCCCATCACCTTCACAGAGCATGCAAGAGGGGCAACCCTGCAAAGTCCACACAGGCTGCATGGGATCTGGGCTGCTGCCTTCAGCTCCAGGGGTGCCTGTGGTTCTCTTGACACAATTACACTTTTTACAAGCTGGGAACACTGCCTATAGCTCCAGAAGATGTGGTGACAGCTCTCACAACCCAGAGCTACAGCCAGGATCTTCGGATGCATCTGGTTTAGCACACAGATCACAGCCTCATGCTGCAGAGCTTGCCGAGGCTGAGAAAGGTCTGCAAATTTGATGTGACTTCAGTTTTCTACAGGGTTTGCGGCCACAGAAGAGATACCTTTATGGCAAAGTTCACATCCCATCGAAATTGTGAGATGTTAGTGGAGAGCAGGGCCCACCTTTGGCCCGTCTGCTCTGCACAGGCACCTCACATCAAAGTCACAACAGCACCACACCCTGCTTTGGGCAGCACTGGCACTCCAGAGTCTCACCAGGAGTGGAAAGGGAGCCCAAGAGATGAGTGCCAAGCCAAGTTGCCTCTAACAGCTCATCTCCAGACTCAGGGTGAGGTCTTGCCTTGTGTGAGAGCATGGTTCACAGGGAAGGAGTCTTCCCAGCCTCCTTGAAGTGAGGAGGAGCATGGTAGCAGGGCATGTCTTCCAAGTAACAGCCTTTTCTTGCAGTCAGTCGAGAAGTTCTGACTTGTGTGGCCTTGTTGTAAATTTAAGTCTCAGTCCTTCCTGTGATAGGCATGGGGCATTGCAGGGCATAAATAACAGACCATCTCTTGTTTTCCCATTCACAAAAAAATAACCAAGAAATTGTCATTTTCATTAAAAGAAGAAAAAAAATGCCACATGATAAAACAGGCTTGTGAAGCCAAGGACTTAAATGTGAGCTTACACTTGCCCAACCTACATTCAGCCACTTGCATGGATGCAGCACAGCAGTGCCTTTGCTTACCCAGCCAAATACTGTTTTTTTTCACAGGACCCCATTCCATACTCAGTACAAAGGACACACGATACTCAAGCTAACAATGAGGATGTTGTAATAAATAAGGCTATTTTTATATGGTCAGAATTAAATATTATACCACAGTTTTGGCAGGAGGCCACAGTCTGTACATTCCTAATTTTGCTGGTGCCCAACATGAGACCCTAGGGGCCATTTTGAAGAACTGCTGAACATTCACAGCTGTTTTCCAAAATGCTGGCAGCTTAGCCAGCAAACTGGTCTCGAGGACTCAATAGCACTGAGAGCCAAGAGGTCCCAGGCTCTGGCCCTGCACCTGCTGCTCCCTCCCTGTGTGGCTAAAGGGGAAGTCTCTTTTCCCTTCAAAAACCAGGAAAACAACCACTCTCCCTGGCCTCATCAGAAACATAAATTCTCTATCATCAGCTACAAGGCAACTGTAGCAGCTAACATCTTCAGAACACCACAAGACAATGAATAGTGATGTATTGCCTGCAGGGCTTGCTTGGCAGGCAGTAAACAAATAAAACAGGCACACATTTTGCAGTACCCAGACAAAAAAAATAACACCCCCCTGCTTCACTCCTTGAGCGCCACATAGCCACTACCCTGAATGAAGCAGCTCATGAAAATACAGCATGTGATCCTACCAGTCAGAACTGCAACCCAGTGCGAGTGGCACTGTGCCTCCAGTATCATCTTTTTCTAACTTTCAACTGCTTGTTTTTGCAATGTGAGTAATATATTTCACATAATCCAGCCCCTCACAGGTGAAGCAACTTTTCCTTCCACCTCTTGATTCTGGAACTGAACTGGTTTATATAAAAAATATACATCTTCTTGCTGTTATCATACCCTCAGTCACAGAAGGCTTTTCTGTGAGCCAGCATTTTGCTAAAGCCACAGCAGGAATAAGGTATGTGTGACAAGGTATTTCCCTGCAGCAGGAGGAACATCCCAGAACTCCCACTCCTGGTTCTTTCCACTGAGAACTGGAGTGTGTGTCATGGTGTGGCACAATGAAGCATTACCCAACTGGCAGGAGCATCCCAGTATGGTCATTTGAGTTATGGTTTGAGCCACCCAGGACTGGGACAGTTGTCAAGCAGTGTAAGCAGCTGCTTGTAACCAAACATGGCAAGTGAAGGAAACTGCCTGCTCTGTCTTTTGAATCAGCAGCAGGCAAGTGCTGAAGAGTCACCCAAGAACTACCCAGACATGCCCTCCCACAGGCTTGAGCCTCTCCCTATCCTGTTCCAGCCTCTGTTGCTCCCTGAATGCTCCTGTCTGGGTATCCTTATGGCCCTGTGCTACTGCTGCCCTCCCAGCCCTACTGAGACACGTCTGCCTTCATCAGGCTTCTGTGGTGCCGAAGAGCCTAGAAAATCCTTTCTGCATCAGGCTTAAGAAAAAAAAGCCAGAGGAAGGGCAGGAAGCTGGAGTAACTCTGAAAGATATCTGAGCTCAGAGTGCACCTTGCTAGCATGTGACATTCACTTTGCTGGAGGAAAGGGTAAAGCTATGATCTGGTATAAAAATTACATAAGAAGGCTTCCCCCCTTTCTCTCTGCAAACAGCCCCTTTGCTCAGGATTTACCATAATTCCTCCAAGTGGACAAGAGGCAGCACTGATGTCTGACAGGGAGACAACTCCCGCAAGCCTTTCGCTCATGTGGAATAATTCCCTTGCAAATGTTGTTTGCCCACAGCAGTTAGAGGAAGATCCACCCACTCCCCCCCCCTCACCTCCCCCACTCCCCAACAGACCTAAGCGACAAAGCTCAGAAGAAAAATGGTCTATAGTTCTGGAAAGGCTCCTATCTCCTCACTGCTGGAAATGTCTCCTGCTTTGGGACAAGTCACTGTGTGCTGTTAGGGGTTCCCCTGTCTTTTAAGGGTTTCCTTCTCTAAACCCTGCAGTAGCAGCTGCTCCAGTCCTTCCCCAAATGAGATCTTCATTTCTCTCTCCATCCTTGAGTGGCAGGTCAGATGGCAGCAGCAGAGCAGTGCAGTATCCTGCTCGCTGCCATTCCCACCAGGGCTGTGCTGGATGTGGCACATTCAGGTTACCTGATGGTCCACGTGGCAGGCCTGGGGCCCAGCTTGGTCATGACCTGCTTGGAGCAACAGCTTCAAATACCCTCTCTCTCCAAATGGGGAGAGCTGTACTTTAACACTTCTCTCTTAATTAGCAGGAGACGCAGGGGCAGTAATAAACTGGTCAGGCAGAGGGAGGAGGAGGGGGCAGAATGCCCTGTGTGGGATGCGTGTGTGCACGTGTCTGTGCATGCGTATGCACACACACACAGAGGCTAACACATATATACCCCTATGCACAGTGAGCTTCACCTCGGCTCATTTGGGACCTCATCCTCACCCCTTCCTCGCAGTCAGGGCTGGAAAAGACTGTGAAGCTTTTTTGTGCTGGGTTCCACCCACCCCCCTCAGTGCTGTGCCTTCCACCCAAAAGTTCAGAAATCACAGGCTCAGCCTGCAGAGATGCTGAAAGCAACTTGGGACTTATTTTTGGCTCTGCTTGTGATTTGGCATCTTTCACTTCATGTCCTGTGGTCATGTCCGTGAGCATACACACCCACACACTCACACACGTACACCCCCCCTCATCCTAAAGCTGTGTACTGAGTACCGAACCTGTTCAGTTTTGGTCCATACTTCTCCATTTTAGGTTGTTCTTACTAAGACAGCTGAGTCCAAAATGATAGCCAGCAAAGCCATCGCAAGCCGGGCGAGTGGCATGTCTCATGCTGACCCCTCTCAGAGCCCCGAGGAGGGGACAAAATGCAAGGCTCACCAGGAGGTGCCCGGTGCAGGGTGACCGAAGCACCGAGTTCTCAGCCCCAAAGCGGCGCGTGAGCCGCCTGCGGTGCAGGGAAGGGTGCTGGTGCCATTCCCAGCTGGGAGAAGTTGCTCCCGGCTGCCTGCACTGAAAGTGGACTGGAACCAGTACCAAGAACCTCTGCAGCAGGTTTGTCGTTCTGCTTTACGGGGGGGAATCGCTGCCCGTCAGTCTCGCACAGCGGAGACTCCTGCGCTGAGCTGTCTGGCACACAGTGCTGCCCCTGCCTGACACTCTCCTCCCCGGGGAAGCGGCTTCCTGGGGGCAGCTCCGCTCATCTCGCTTAGTCGGGGATGGGGAAAAAACGCAAAAGGGAGACAGACGTCTTTTCTTACCTCTCTCAGGCTGGCATGGACCCTCCTGCGAGAATGGCAGCTCTTCCAGCTCTCTTAACCCGGTACAATCCCAAAGCAAATCCAACAGAAAGTGCCTCTGTTTGCAGCTGGACTCTCGGTGGACTCTAGCTGGCAGGAGCCCTCCCTAGCCAGCCGCTTGCCTCGCGTGGAGGGCAGAGGAGCTGCACAGCGAGATGACAGCGTGGGAAAGGGACTGTAATCCTCCGTAAATAATAAATAGGGGGAGAGAGAAAGAGAGAGAGAGAGGCGGGAGAGGGAGCGACTGTGCGCGGTGAAGTGACAGCTGGGGGTACATCTGCGATGGCAGCAGCACACGCACAGGAACGCGCACAGACAGTGCAGAGGAGTCACCCCGCTAGGCAGGCAGGATCTACTCCCAAACACCCAGACGAAGGAGCTCGGGAGGTTTTCATTCCTCTCCGTGCATCCTGGAGAAAGGGCAGTTGCTGTCAGTTCCCCTCTCTCCCTCATCCCGCCCTTGCTGCCATCCCTCTCCGGGTGCCAGGAGCCGAGGGGCTCGAGGAGGGGTGAGGAGATGCCAGGCGGGAGGAGCTCCCCACAGCCCCTCAGGAGGTAGATTGGTCAGGCACAGGTTACAAGAGAAGGCACTGAGCTGAACAGTTCCTCCCCTGCCTCCATCTCTTCTCTGCTACGGCTGGTGACAATAAACTCAGAGAGAAAGGCATCAGGATGAGAAGGGACAAGCCCTGGCTTTTGTGTAGGAGCGAGGAGAGAGGCTGCAGCGAAGGGGAGGCAGCAGGGGAGAGCCCGGGGGGCTTGGGAGAAAGGCAGCCCCTTTGCACCAGTGCTCCAGAGACGATGGTGGGGAGGCAGTGCTTCCAACAAGGAGACTAAACTGAGGGATGCCCACGGTGGGCAGCACAACCCTGCGTCTGTTCCCTTAGGGATTCAGGGAAAACTTGAGGGGTGCTCTTAGGGGGTAGTTGGGATGAGGGGAATGGGTGAAAGATCCACATTTCGTTCTCCTGAACTTTGTGTGCAGCAGAGAGCGTGCCTAGCCATAGGTCTGGTGCATGCGTCAGGTGTGGTAACATCCATGCAGTGACAGAGACATTCCCTGCCCTCCCTGACGTAGCCTGCTAGTACAGGGGTGCAGGAAACAGCCAAATCCAGCCCAGTACCTCTGTTAGGATTCCCCCTGTGCTCTCCCATGGGCTCCTGTAGCCTTTCCCCCCAAAATCAGACACCTATCTTGCCTTCCTCCATCTTGATGAGGACCTTGCTAGCTCACATTTGCAGGAATTACTCCTTTGCTGATCTACCTAAGCTGCCCCTTCTGTAAGGTCCAGTATCATAAACTGATTTGGGCCTTTTGTTCATTTTAATTTGTCTGGAAGTTATTTTTTTTAAGTAAAATTTTTAGAAGACTCAAAGTAAAATTTCAATGTACTGACTCAAGAGGGAAAATAAGAGTATTTCAGAAACAGGGAATGCAGAATGCAAATAGATGGTACGGGCATGGCTGCTCTGCTGTTCTGGTACCTTCTATTTCAACCACAGGTTTTATTTAACCATTGGAGTGGCTGCCATAAAAACAGGTTGTGAATAGTAAGGTGAATCTTGATAAGCACTCTGGATGATGCAATCTCCAAACTCTTTGTTATGCCTTTTTGTTGCACAGCAGGCCCAAGAATTAAATCTTGGGGGAAACTCCTTATGAGAACAACATAGGTATAATCAAAGAGAGAAGACAGAGACTGCAGACAGAAAGAGAGGCAAGCAGAGGATGAGCTAATGAAGCAGGCATGCTCAACAGAGGGATGAGCAGGTGCAAGGGAAGGCTCTTATCTCCAGCGTGAATGGCAGTGCACAACTCCAGAGAAGGCCACTGCAGCCATGGGATTGCAGGCAGGATGGGAGGCTGCTTTGCCTGCCCATGGGAAGTCGAGCACAGCTTTGGGTACCATGTGAACATGGTGAAGTGATGCCTCCTTGTTCAAGGTGTTCAGCACCGCTTGTGCTCCTGTTTTATTGTATTGCTGGGATGCTGCAGTTGCACGGGTTGCTTGCATATGAGTAGGAATAAAACCATTAGCCATGGTCTGTCTGGGAGCTCTGCAGCAGCCACTCATCATTTCATGGACCTCAGCTCTCCTCGCTGATGCAGCATACCCTTTACCACCAGAGCAAAAAGGCTCATTAACAATCAGTTATTCTTTGGAACAAACCCAGAGGAGTTTATTCCAGTTTTTCCCCTCTCACTTGAGCTACAGGATCATCCTTATCTCAGACTGAATCACTGCTTTCCTCCTTTCTCCTTGACCTCACCAACAGTATGAAGATGCCCAGATGACTACTTGTTACTAGCACTGGGGGGGTTGATTGTGGCCTGTTTCTCCTCAGGTCCCATGTCTTATTCAGGTCACCCAAATGTGTGAAAGTTTCTCACAGTTCTTGCCAGTAGCTGCCACTTTCTGTTCCTGCCACTGGCCGCCAGTGCAACCCCCCAGGTTTTCTTCATCCTGTTGCAGGCAGCTCTGTCCAGGCTGGGTATGTGCTACTTATGCCTCCTGGGCAGAAGCAAGGATTTACAGCCAGGGCCTAAGATCTCTCTGAAGAACAATTTGAGGTCAAATGTTCCCCCTGGCAAAAAATGTGAGCCACTGAGTAAGTCTGCATTGCAAGGCTGGTTATGTAGGTATTGACTCCTCTTCAGGTTTCATGTAAATTGTATGTCCTGGATACTGCTCAGTCCCATTGATGTGATCTGCTGTGATAAGGGGAATGACTCTTTCTTGAGACGGTTTGGAAGGATGAATTTATTTAAAGCTACGTACCAAATCGGGTGCGTGGGCCTCATGGGACTCAGCAGCAGCGGCACCGCTTGCCTTCTGTCATGGAGTGCTGGTTTGTCAGCAGGGGCACCAAGCCAAACCAGGCCTGCCACGGCCCCACTGAAGCTGGGGAGTCTTCGCCCGGGCCAGACTCAGCCCCGTCCTTCCTCCTTTGTTTGCATTCTGTGTCTTGTCTGGTTTGTGCTCTGCGAGGCTTAGGGCAACGCAGCTCTACAGAGTCATTCATTTCCCCCACAGACAGGCAGTCAGATTCAGTTTACAGCAGGGAGAGCTGGATGAGAAATGTGCCTCTGATACACAGGATTTGTGAGATGTACCAGCAGTGGGAATGTGACAAGGGCACTGGTATGAAAGGCAGAGCTGATGCCAGGTGCCAGGGTCTCTGTACATGCAGCAAGAAAATACACCCATTGCATACTCCAGTATTAATTCATACCCATCTGAATTAGAGCATCAGATCATAATGTTAGCTTAAAAGCACCCACACGGCATGATTCAGATTTAAAGGATCTGTTCCCCCTTTGAAGCTCCTTCTAATTCAGAGGAAATCTGTAGAAACAGCAACACTTCATCCGCTTGATATTGGTGGTTGTGAAAAAAGGCTCTGGATCTCCTTCCCTGTATTTCTTTTTCTCCCTCACTTGCACTTGATATTCTATTTCAAGGTCCTGCTTGAGGCTGTAATTCCTCCAGAGCTCTTGGATTCAACTAGTTGACACACAGCCCAGTTGTTCCCCATCACTGTGCCAAGCTATGCATGACTGCACTGGTTATTGTGTGTGCTTGCAGGCAGCCTGCCCAGGGACAGCCAGGTTATCCTGTCAGGGAGACCCTGCACTGTTCTTTCTCCTCTGGAGCTGTGCCTTACTTCAGGAGCATGGTACTGGGAATAGAAGAGAAATTAAACCAAGAAATTAGGACACATTTCATTAAGAAACACACGCAGGGTTCTGCTTAGCCCACTGTGCTCTAGGCTGGGACCACGTAACAAATCACTATTCATGATCGACACTTTCTGTCAAATGGCATTCATAATTCTGTGCTTTTGTAGTGGCTTAGGAAAAATCTAAATCTCTGTAGTTCCCCCTTGAGACAGGTGGGTTTTCAAATTAATCCGTTCCTCACTGGCCTACTTTATTTCTGATTGATGCTGCATGGTACAGGAGTTGAGGCTGGGGCGATCACAAACATCCCTTCTGGCCAGGCAAAATCTGGAAAAGACAAAGGCAAAAGCTCATGACACCCTGGGGGACTTTGGGGGATTTTTTTTTTGTTAATTTGTTTGTAGCTTCATAGTGTGAGGAAAATCTCAGTACCTCAGTACAGTCAGTGTCCCCTTTTCTTCTCCCTTGTTAAACCTCTGACTCTCACTTGGCAGTCTGACTCAGTGCTCGTCATTCACACTTGGAAGCAGGTTGCAATTGTGTTTTCCATCCCATCACCTTGGGCAAATATTTACTCCTCTTTTCCTAACTTGTATTTGTCTTTCATGCTCCTCTTTTGATCCTCCCCTCTTTTTGTTTCCCATAGCAGTGGGTGTGCAAATCAAGCTGGATTTGCTCCAACGCAAGTTTTGGATGGCCATGCAACAGGTAGGAGCATCAGCAATCATGCAGAGAGACAATTTAATGCTCCTCGTCAGCAAGGTCGATGCTGTGTTACATCACATACGATGGCACTTTAATGAGGGCTTTGGTGAAATTCATATTAAAAGATTTATGAAGTAGATTAGTTGGAAGTCACACATTTCTGTAATCCTTTGATGGCACTAATGCCGTGTGAGCCGTGAGTCTGTTCTGCAAATGCCGTGGTGACAGTGTCAGCATCCTGGCCTGGCATTAGCTCTGCTGCATATGACACATTTAATTGTGGAAATATGCTTGTGCTCATTCAGCCTTTCAGAAACCTCATGGAAATCTGCAATTTGGGGCACACAGAAAAAAAAATCTACTGCCTTGTCTTATCATCTTGATAATGATAACAAAATGCTACCAGCTTGCCAAAAAAAAAATTATTTGCTTCAGGGATAAGCTTTTGGTGTTGTCCTAATATTAGCTACTCCTCTGGACTGAGAGTAGTGGAATAATTAAAACAACTCCCCTGGTCTGAGGAGCAAGAAAAATGAAATAGCTTTCCTTTACCACCCAGAGGCTTTCTCCCCAGGCTTTGCATTCAGGGAGGTCTGCTGAAGGGGTGAGAGTTGACAGGACTGCAGCAGCACACAGCAGAAGTGACTCTCTGCTGTCAGGAGAGGAAACCTGCATCAGATGGGGATGACAGAGAAGATAGGAGGGCAGGAAGCTGCTCTGTGGAGGCAGGAGCATCCCCACAGGTCACATAAACCTAACCTGAGCTAAAAGGATTTCTGCAAAGCACATGAGCACATCCCAAAACAGCAACAGAGAGCTTAATTTTAAAAAACCTGCTGAGGGCCATACCCAGACAGTTCTCACATAAACAAACCCTCCTGGGTGTTAAGTGAAGCTGGGAAGCTTATTAAAGCAGGTGAAAGAGGCCTGTGTGCCAAGTGCCTGCGAGCTGGTGCCCTGGTAGGTGCTGGTACGAAAAAAGGCTCTGTGTGGTTTCCCGGGATGTGAGTGCCCTTCAACAGAGGAATGACTTAACAGGTTTTGTTTTCTCTCTCTCTGCTGCTTCACTGATGCCGTGCTGCTCTGGATGTCCACGCTGTGCCTCCCAGCCCAATGACAGTGATGTAAGTAGACAAAAGCTGGGGACAGGGAGGCATCCTGGCGTGCCTCGCTGGGGCTTGGCTTCGTAATTGTGTCATTTGTGTGCCAGCATATTATGGGCACTGTCCCTTGTCTGTAGTCACTGGAGAGGGTCCAAACCTGTCAATGGGCTGTGTTTGTCTTCACAGTAATTAAGTGTCTTTGGCAAAGCTCAAAGTGCTCTGGGTCACAGAGACCTGACCAACAGCAGGAGGATGCTGTGAGCTAGGCTGGTCTCTGAGGAAGGAGCTGTGCCCATGAAGCAGCAGATGTGGGCTCAGAGCAACCAGGAAGCACAGGCTCAGTTCTGCCCCCATCGCAGGGGCTCCCTGCAAGCTGCCAGTGCTCTCAAACCAGGGTCCTCACTGTGGTGCTGCTGCTGTATGGCCACTCCGGCACCAGGCACTGCTGGAACTTCTCCAGGCCTGGGAGTGCAGTGGCAGTGAGACTCAGTCCTCACACTGCTGAGAAACACGTGTGAGACACGGGCCCTTCTTGTGGAAAACCACTGTGGTTCACCTGGGTTTCTATTCTGACATCTGAACCCTGGGCTCGGTATTTGTTATCCCCCAAGGCCATGACTGTGGTTTGTTGTGACCATGTTTCTCTGCTGACCAAAGGAAGGAACCTGTCAAGGCCACCTCTAGGAATACATCCAGGGAAATAAAACAACCACGTGCTGTTTTGTGGTGAGGCAGGGGTGAGATGGTGCTTGCAGCTGTGGGTAAAGGAATTTTTTTAAACCATCATCCCTAGAGTCCCAAAAAGCCAGCTTTATGAGGATTCAGGGTGTGAACATGTGATATTGCAAAGCCATGGGATGTGAAACAAACTCAGGCATCTCCAAACCTCCTCTGAAGTTGAACAGAGGGACAGAAAACTGGTTTTGTTCTGTAAAACTCAAGAGGAGAAACAAATTCTAATGAAAGTAACAGCCTTGTTGTGGTCTGGAATGATCAGTTTACTTCTTGTTACTGAGAATCACCTAGAAAGGAGGCTGGATTTTATGGCTAAGGGTTTTGAGAAAATAGTGGGTAGCTGGCTGAGAGCAGACAGGCCATGTGCTATGCCAGTGTCCTTCCCTGACCCCAGAAAACCTCTGGCAGGAAGGGGACTCCATGCACAGAAATGGCAACACCATGTCAGCTTTCTTCCCTCTGTCACTGGAGAAAATAGAATTAAAAAATAACAGAAAGAGACAGACACATGCAGCCACGGCAAACTCTGAACAATTATGAAATCAATAAGCACCTGAAGGGCTTTGTTACTCACCACTTAACCCCTCGTGTCCCCACCCAGTTCAGTATTGTGAAACACATGTCAAGTCCAGTACGCAGAAATTCTAAATTAAAGAAATGGATGGTGCCTTGGGCTACATGAGCACCATTCACATCCTATTTTATCATTAGCTGTCTGGAGAATAAAGAAACCAACAACAACAACAAAACAAAACAAAACAAAACAAAACAAAAAAAAATCCCTGCCCTGATCTAAAATACCACACTGTGATTTTAGTCCAGATACTAACAGATGCTGCAATGCATGCTGGTTCCTCCCTGGTGCACAGTAACCTTTGCTTTCGCCCTTTCTTTTACCTCTGCTTGGAGTGCACAGGTCCTGCTGGAAGCATGTCAGGGAGGCAGGTGCAGGATCTGAGCTCTCAGGAAAGGGGATGTTGCTTGGAGAGGCAGGGAGTTCGAGTGCCTGACCTGGGGGTAGTACCTGTGCATGCTGTCGAGCTTGTCCTGGTGGAAATGCCGGCTGAATTGCAGAGTTTTCTGGGACACTGTTATGGCAGCCTTGAGCTCAGCAGTCCCAAGGGGGAGACAGTAAGATAAGCTCATGCCATGTGTTGAGGGACACACTCAGAACAGGCAGCTCCAGGTGCAGCTGCAGGTTGAGCTCTGGGAGCCCCAGGCAGGAGGCCCTGAACTGGCACTGACCCTTTGCACAGCAAAGGGCACCACGGGGACACGTGGGACAGCCAAGTGTCCGGCCACCTGGAGACACAGCAGGAGCAGATGTCTCATCAGGACGAGCCCAGATGATCACACACGTAGACTGTGAGGGTATAAAAGCCCAGTTTCCTTTGTTCGGGGCCCCTCCTCAGAGGCACCAGCTTGAGCTCTTCCTCTGTTGCTGCACCATGAATAAATGGCTTTAAGGTTCTGGATGTCTGAGACTCTGCTATGGGAAACCTGCAGTCAAACCAGTAAGGAAAACTTGTCTGGCTGTGTCGGAGGGGTGTGTGAGGAGCCAAGCAGGGACCTGTGGGGTCACTGGAGCCACTGCTGCCTCAGTCCCAGCAGTAAAAGCCTCTGTGACTGCCAGAGCAGCTCCTGCATGGTCAGACCAGGCAGTTCCCTTAACACCATGGTTAATTCTCTGCTTTTCCTTTGCAGTGCAGTGCCTTGGACGGTGCATGTCCACTCAGCTGTCAGGATGATGTAAGTTGCCTCCATTTCTTCTCTGTACTTGTGATGGGTATGATTGGGTATCACCTGCTCTGTGGAGATCTCTGTCTCCCCAAAAAAAAAGGTATTGCTCGTGGTCTCCTCACAAGAGATTGCACAGCTGGGGCAGGACAGATCTCATCCTAATGAGACAAATCTGCAGTTCAGCTCTTCCCCTCAGCAGGGCCAGGGCAGAGACATTGGGATTCCAGTCAGTGACTCTAAAGAAAGTCTGTCTCCTTTAAGTTTGTCTCCCTGCCATCCCAGATCTTCCCAAAACAAGTGGCTGTCAGCATGACACCTCTCTTTGTGTTTATGCCACTGCTTCAGCCTTGGTCTCAAGAATATTTTGGACAGGAGCTCCTCTGCCCTGAAAAGTGACATCACCAGGGATTTTTTTGTTGTATGTTCATGGAGGATTTTCTCTGCTCCCTAGTTTTTCCCTGCAAGACCTATTGGTTTTGATCTGAACTCTGTGCCTCCATTTCCTACTTTGCAAAATAAAAATAAGATCAGCACTGATACTCAGTGGTGGGGAGAGGATTATTTCATGGGTGGTTATAAAACTCTGAAATCTGAAGATGGAAAACATTAGATACCATATTATTAAAGAGAAGAGCACTCCAAATATCCTGCCTCTTCCTGAAGGATGCCGTGCCTTAAGTGTGGCTTACACCGTGCTTGGCCTGGCAAGAAACAATCTCTGTCACAGCTCATGAACTCAATATCTCAAAATGGAGGCAGAGAGGGAAAAGAATTGTGTAAAACTCATGGCAGCCGAGTTGTGGGGCTTGGCATGGAAATACCAAGGCTGTTGCCATCATCACAAACCCACACTGCTCCATCCTGAACACAAACAGGGAAAAATCCACCTTTAATATTGCTTCTCTTTCACCTCTGCAGATTCTGAACTGCTTCCTCATTGACAACAACGGCTTTATACTTGTTTCCAAAGTACCTGAAGAGGTAAGAGAGCATAAGAGGAGGAAAGTGGGATTTGGTTGTTCCTAAATAACCCACCAGAGCTGGTTAAAACAAATGAAGTTCAATTGTGTAATAAGGGTGGCTGTGGTGTAATTAAATTCAACTACGCAGTGAGGGGGAAGGCTCCCAGCAGAGTGACAGCACATCCTAGGTGAGGAAGGAGTTTGCAGTGATAAGGAAGGAACTAGTCAAAATATCTTTTGATCAGAAGAAAGGAAATTAGATTCCTTTCCCTTGGCACAGATGCTGTTGAAAGATGATTTGAGACAGTCTCGAAGGGAAGGGAAGGGAAGGGAAGGGAAGGGAAGGGAAGGGAAGGGAGCATCAATTTGAGTGCTTCTGAAGTCAAAGCAGGTGTTCTTCAGGAAGGGAAACTGACGGGATGGTAAGAGCAAAATGCTAAAGGCAAAACACAAAGACAAAATAATTTAGGCAAATTGGAAACAGGAGCACACCTAAAGAATTGGAGGATTTACTGGACTTGCAGAGGTGAAAGGAGCAAGGGAAAAGGCTCAGAATAGAAATAAAAATAAGGTGTGTGGTTCCACAGCCATTTCTAGGGAGCTGGAGGGGTGCAAGTTTGATGTGACATCCTGTGCAGCTGGGTAAAATCAACACTACCAGCCACTCCGTGGTTGAACTACACTTTTCTGTTCTCTGATAAATTCACCACAGAGCTACTTCTTTCAAAATAATTAAACCCCATAGTTCTGGATGTCAGAAAGCGATACGTGGAAACAGTCTCATAAACTACAAAGCAATAAGTCAATAGTAAGAGTGGGCTTAGAGAAGGAATGGGAAATGAAGGGGTTTTGTTACTGACAGAATTGTGAAGTTTCATTAAAATTGCCATTGTACTGGAGTTAACAAATGCAGTTTGGGTATTTCCAAAAGGCAGTAGATCCCATCACAGAAATTACTTTCTTCAAGATGTGACAAACAGGTTGAAATGGAAATTAAGGTAACAGAACTCCTGGTGGATGTGATTGGCACAAGCAGCACAGTTTCCAGAAGAAAGAAAACTTACCAGCTGTAGTTCTTTGAAAGTGTGAGAAAATCAGGAGATAAGGGAGAGTAGATAACCTACTGAATTTCAGTTCTCTTCAGCCTTGAACAGAGTCCCCTACAAGAAGCTGGTGAAACAGTGAAGTAGTGACATTTATCTCGAAATAGCTGGGACAGAAAAGAAAGAAGAGGAATTTTTAGATGGATATTTAGATGGAGAACATCAGCTATATGAGTCCCATGGTTTCCCACCCAGACTTGGGTTGGTTAACATATTCAGAATAGGCTGGCAGAAGAAAAAGGTGAGGCTGTGCATTCTGCAGGCACTGCACAGTGAGTTCTCAGAGACCCAGATGAGAACTCTTGAGAGTCACAGAGCAAAACCAATCGGCAGCACAGTGACACTGTGGGGGGATACAGACAGATACCAAGGGGGGCTTACTGCAAGGAATAACCAACCTCTTTTCTGTAGGGAAGAGACCTCCCCAACACACTGAATAGTCCAGTAGAAATGTCCCTTCAATGATGTAGTGTGCCAAAAAACCAAAAGGCAAATAGAACTTGAAAAATAAAGGAGGGAAATGCCATAAAAGTTGCATTGGCTCCCTACTCTGGGTGGCCAGGTCCTACTGTGTGTTTGAGGTGAGCTGCTGGTCTTAGGAATTGCTGTTTTCTCCTCTGACCCCCACGGCTTTTTCAAAGATGCTTTACTGAGTCTTGTGACATGTGTCCATCAGCAGAGACACCCTTTAGCTACCGTGTCTCCTGTGTATCCTCAGCACTGTCCTCCTGGGTTCTGTCTCTGTATTCTTTCCAGCATCTCATGGAAAATGAGTGTTTCCAAAGCTCATCTCTGAAAGATCTGACTAGTAGAAACATGGCATTATAGTGGATTTGGGTAAATTATAAATTTTATCCACATGCCTCCAAGGTCAGGCATTTTGGCAAGCACCAGAGCTGTCCTCCTCCAGCTTTTACCTTCCCTGACCTCAGAGAGTTCACCACTGCTTTTTTTTCCTGATTTCTTTATCTTGTTCCAGTTACTGTTTTTATTTCCTGGGGGCACCATGAGTGTCTGCACTGTTAAACCTTACAGGGAATTCAAGACAGCAGCACTAAATCAAAATACCCTGGGTTTTGAAGCTTTGCCATCTGGATGTTGCTGCATGGGATCACTTGCTGCTAGGTGGCCTTCCCAGCCCCATCCTGTGGTCTTTCCTCAAAGCATCATTTAACATAATGCCAATAAAATCCCATACCTTGATTTTTCTGGGTATTTTGGCTTTTCTGCGTGCCAGGGCTACCTGCTGCCTGCACATCTTTCTCTGGGTGACCACACTGGAAATCAGAGCAGCTTCCCGCAGGAATGGGGCGAGGACAGCATGGCTCAGGCTCTTTTCTCCTCTGCCCTTGGGATGGGGGATCAGGATGAGGGATTGGCACTAATAACCTCTGCATGAAGGCACCAGGAAGCTTACTGGCAGTCAGAAACCACCATGGAAAAGGGACTCAGGATTTTAATGAGTGACAAGTTGGAAGCTCCCTGCAGGATTACTTGGGGAAGAACGGGTAATCTCTTAATTCGAGCTAATCTCCCCACCCAATCTTATCCCAGAGGGAGCATAGAGTTAAAACACAGAGCCAGGGGAAGGGAGTGAGTGAGGACCAGATGCTCGAGGGCTGGGAAGGAAGGAAGGAAAAATAAGTGGGAGAGTCAGGCTGTGCTACAGGGAGGGCTGCTCTGGTTTTCTGCCATGTTTGCAGCTGTGGCCCCACAACCACCCCTGAATTTTTAGCTGCCTCTCACTGCCAGTCAGAGGCACAGCTGTGGATCACAGGTCTTGAGCTCCCTCCACCTGCTGCATCCAGATGTTCCCTCGCTCACTAAACCTCTTTTTCTAGGCTTGCTGCCTTCTGCCTGAGGCACTTTGCAGAGTGTGTCTGCAGGCTCTGCCCAGGCGGGACTCCAGGGGCAGGGTGCAGGAAGGCAGCTAAAAGGCCAAGATGCCATCAGAGCTCAGAGCTTGTGGAGGAGCTGTGGCTGGCTCTGTTCGAGGCACGCAAGAAGGAGGCTGCCTGCCTGCCCAGAGCCTGAGCAATTTGGCAGATCCTGTTTGTCTACAGCTTCTGAGTGTACAAAAAGTGTAAATTGCTCAACAAACCAGCAAAGCATGGCTGCAAGTATGTCTGTGAGCAGTGATGTGGCTTTTGAGTCATCTGTGTGCTCTGGGTTGCATTTCTTTCCTGTGCACAGCCTGCACGTGTGCTTGCACACTCAGCTGCAGGGGGAGTGACACAGCGTGTGTCATGCGGGGTGACAGAGCAATGCTTTGTGCTGTGAACCTCTCAAATGGCACGGGCCTGTGGAAGCTTGCCCAGAGATGGGAGTCAGGAGAAACGCAGCAGAGGGATGCCTGGGAGAGCAGCAGTCACTGGGGGAAGCAGGATGTAATGAGAGCAGCTTTACCAAATGTTGCTCCAGTACAGAGCTCCTTTGGTTTCTGCCAAGTGATGCTTTTCTGTGTTACTGCCTGCACAGGGTGCCTAAAACAGCAGCAAGCTTTGAACATCTGGTTTGGTGTTAGGGGCCAGTTTTCTGATGCCTTTCTGAACACATTCCCTAGGCCAGGCTCTCCCTTGCGCTAATAACTCCTCATTCTTATACCCATACAAATGATGTCCTACATGGAGGAATTTGGTCAGACATCAGCATCTCTGGCCAGGATGGGCCTCATTTACAGCCTTGCAGTGGCCCCCTCTCCTTGTCCCACTGTCTGCAGCTCGCACTGTGTTAAATCCCACTGCTCTGGCTCCTGCTGGCTCTGCAGACTGGTATTAAATGGAAGCAGCTGGCCTCTTCACCACCCTAATCAGATTGAAAGAGCGAGGTGGGTGAAAAAAGTTAGTGCTTGCTCAGGCACATTTGACTGTCTGAGATGATTACAGACTAAATGCTGGAAGGGGAGTTGATGTTATGTATCAATTTATACAGTGAAATGACTTCTAAAGCCTTTTGGGAAGAGGCTCATAACGATTTAACACTACTGTTAGATGATTACCATGTGATCTTAGGTAAATCTGCCTAAGGGTTCGGGCTTTTTTGTGAAAATTTCCCACTCAAATAAATGAAGTCATCTGTCATCTGCTAATACATGCTAAATGACTGCTAGCCTATTAGTAGAAAAGCAAAACATCCCAGATTGTGAGAATGCCCCCATAACACATGGGAGCTATTTACCCTGTCAGGACCCATGAGCCAGGAAAACAGACAGAGGACAGCTCATATCCGCACTTTTATTATTTACAAACATTTCATTTACTTGCCTGCGAACAAAGCAGTAGACTTGACAGGTTTGAAGCATTTTTGCAATAGATTTGCCATGGTTTAGTAATCAGGAAGGCCAGAATTGTTTGTTTGAGGAAATCTTTAAAGCAGCAGTTACCAGATTTGAGATTGGGTGCATATTTGAGGGTATTGACTCCAAGGCGTACATGGGACCAGAGGGCCACAAGCTCCACCTTTGTTCAGGCATGCAAGCGGAACTGGGGGGTTGGTTACCCCCAAATGCAACTTAGTTCCAGCTGTGCCAGTGTATAGTATATAAGCTGCAGGGACAGATGGGTTCGAGTTGTGTTGTTTGGGTTACTGCCTGCTCAGAACTTGCACAGCAGTGAGTTGTAAAATTGCATTTGCTACCTAAGTAAATCTGTATGTCACACTCATGCATGGTGGGCAGTTCACCCAGGGCAGCAGGAGAGCAGAGGTTTCCAAAACCACTGTGGCCATGGGTAGCAGAAAGGCTCAAATGGAAGACTCAGGCATTCAGATCCAGAGAACGTGGATTCCCAAAAACCCACAGGAGAGTCCAGGCTTCCAGTGACTCAACATGCCTGGGTCTCTGCAGCTTGAGAGTCTGCCTTTTCCTGTCACAAGCTGCAGGGACTTATGTGGGCTAAATCATTTCCAAGCGTGGTAGGAATGGTGCAGGATGCCCAGCTGGTGATGGGGGAAGTCCTCCCTCAAGCTTTCCAGCCAGCCAAAGGACAAAGCTCGTCATTACCTCCTCATAAAAACCCTCGTTGTGTACAGCAGGCCTCCAGACAAACCAGATCGGCTGGAGCCATCGAGCATTTGGAAAATTTACAGCTTATTGAGTTTTTCCCTTTTTGTGCTTGCAGACTGGAAAATTTTTTGGTGCAGTGGATGGCTCAGTGATGACCCAGCTGCTAAACATGGGCATGTTCAGGCGGTAAGTGGGGGATCTCCACACTGTACTTCTTGTTCTTCGCTAGTGTGTGGGTCAGAGCATATTGGTCCCTCTGAGAAGCACTTGAGCAGGGGAAAATGCACATGCTGATGATGCATGTGACTCTCTTATTGAGACACAAGAGGTCCTTTAGCTACCTGCCCCCTCTGCTGACTCGCTCAGCCATCGTCACCACACACACTGTTTCTCCTCATCTCTTGCTCTTCCACCTGCTGCAAAACACAGAGAAAAACAGAAACTTCCAATCTCTGTGTGGCCAGAGAGCAGCTGCTTCTCTGTCTTTCCCAGGGCAAGATGCTATGGGAAACATTTCTTGGCATTTTGGGTACAAAAGTGCTTCAGTTCCTCCTGCCACTCGGAAAGCCTTTCTGTGGAGTGGTTGCCTGAGAGCCCCACAGGTGCAGCACTGCAGCCGGCTGACCACATTTCTCTCTCTCTTAAAAATACCTCTGTTTATCTTACTCCACTCCCCCAGCCAACGGCAAAAGAGAGTTCAGAGTTTCAGTGGCTTGAAAACAGGAACTAGGGGGACCTGAGGTTGTTGCAATTATAATTCCTCTGCTTCATAGCTTGCATTACTCACTGTCTGAAATTAGGGACATATTTCCTCCTGCACTAACCCAGTTACATTAATCCAGAGCCTGTATTTCTTGCTCTGCAAGATTTAGCACTGGCCAAATAGCAAAGACACGTGTAGGCAGGTCCCTGCTTTAGTTAATACAGGAAACCCTTCATACATGACATTTTTGAGAAAATGCTGACATGTCTGTTCTGTGGGTGGCTGCTTTGCTGGCTTTTGACTGCTTGCTTGTTCTGTTCTGCTTGCAGAGTGACCATGTATGATTACCAAGCCATGTGCAAGGTGCCCTACCACCACCACAGTGGCGCCCGGCCCCTGCTCAGCGTATGTACCTGTCACCAGGCAGCCCTCCCTGGCCTGGGCTCTGTCCTGCAGGGCATCTCCAACAGTCCCCAAAAGGCTTCAGGAGATGTTTGCTTTCAAGGGTGGGAATGTCCAAACTCCCCTCAGGCAGATTCCTGAAGCAGTGGTGGCCACTGAGGGTGGTTTCCAGTGTGGCTCTTACAGGATCTCACTGAAAATTGGAAGGAGCAGGGAAAGGACAGGAACTAGACCATGGCAGGCTTCTCCTAAAAGTCAAGGAATCAGCTGGCAGCTGCAATGAACAGGAATGCTTTTGCAGGGCATGGTTTTACTCAGCAGCTCAAGAAGGAGAGTTGCACTGTCAGGGACCAGAGCATCTGGGGAAACTGGCAGTCATTCGGGGAGGGGAGTGAGATTGGAGCTGCAGAGAGAGTGAGAATGCTGGTAGCCCAGGGGACAGACTAACACAGGGAAGGGTTTACCGGTACCCAAATGCTACCTCTCTTCAGGCTGATACAAACTCATAATCTAATCCCACTGCACTTTCCTAACCTTGCCTGAAACAGGCAGAACAAAGTAACTACTCAACACTTAGGCCACTGCAAACTACTTGACACAACCCTAAACAGAGGTGTGCTCATCATTGTTATGATCCTTTGGTACTGGAAGGAGTGCTGTAAGTCCTCCTTACAGGATGACATTCTAATTTTTTCCCAGTGAAAGAATTTTCAACAAAATATTACTTTTTAACAACATTTTTAACTATACGACTTTTAACAATGTCTGTTTTGCCATGGCTGTACTTAAACTGGCTGGATAACATACGGTGATTATAGTGAAAATATTTGTTTGATTATATCCTCCAATTCTGATCCCTGAAAGAAATATCACAAACTATGAGCTGCCAAAAAGAGGTGAATAGTGAAGAGAATAAAAAGGTGAGCATTCAGCCTCCATCTCTCATCTTTCCCCCTTAGCAAAACCCTTGAAAAGGAAGAAATCAAGAAAAGTCAGTTTTTCATAAACAGACATAAAAATCAGTCAAATTCCCAACCGTCTCTACATTTTACTATTTGCTGTCTTATTTTGGCTGAAGATAAGTCAGCAGTAATGGAACATTATCCTGTGTCCCATGACTACTGCATCTGTTTTTGGTTCAAGGACATGGGCATGATTATGAGAGGGGGAGATGAAAATTAGACGTGGTTAACCCTGAAGAAAAGAAGCAGCAGTATCCTCCACAGATGAATTGTCCCTGGGATAATGCTGGATTTCCAGTTTGTAGCTGAAAAGCAAGGAGATGATAGAAGTCATGCCATCTTGGGGAAAAGCTGGATGAAAGCACAGTTAAGCATAATCAATCAATGGCAGATAATGCCAAATCCTGGGTAGTGCTGTCACTTGTCCCAGAAACACCACTTGCTCTCAGAACACAAAAGCACCCTAAACTGGTGGTGTCCCATTTAACTGTGTTTCTCTCCTGCTCTGAGCTCTGAAGGTCATCCCCACTGGAGAGAAATCATCAAGCAATTACATCTTCAAAATCCTTCATACATTCCTGATAAACTCCCTGACCCTGATGGGAAGGGGGTGAAGAGATATTATTAGTAGCAAGGCAGCTCTGCTGGCTTTTGATGTATTTTGAACATTTTCCAGTGATGGCCCAGACCTTGAATTTCCAGCCTGTCTTCAAGAGTTCTGATCAGTGGAGGGACTTGGTCTAAAATGTGGGGTCCTGCATAACAATGATAAATTCTCTGACCAGGTCCTTATGGTATTTCTCATTTCTTCTTTTGTTCTCCAGCCAATTTATGCCTTTGTAGCTGCAGTGAAGTGGCTGATAAGTGATTTCCTCATGTGAGTACCAAAAGATGGGGATGTTTGGGAGGCTCAAACCAAGAGGGGCAAGAACTGGGAAAACTGCAAGCGGAAGCCCCCGCTAGGGCATTGCTGTCAGCCTTCTGCTGACATTCAGCTCTGCACCATGCTCCTGGGAGACTCAAAGCTATTACTATTCCCATTTTGAGAGGCAGAGGCCCAGAGTGGGTCTGGGATTTACCTGAAGTCACTCAGTACAAAGTGCCTGAGTCAGAAATAGGGCTTGGGTCTCCTGGGGTTCTGTGCAGATCCTTGATGCCGAGTCCTCTTGCCTGTCTCCTTTGCCTGTGGTGAGCGAATGCACATCTTCCTCTCACGGGGGGAGAAGGCTGCAGGAAGCAAGCCAAGCAGCTCAGGTCTGAGTGCCAGGCAAGGGGGCAGAGAGGGGAGACTCTCCTCTGCGTTTGGGTTTGCCTCAAACTTCTGGGGTGAATCAGAGTTCAAGCTCAAATTAGGATGAAAGTGCCACTGCTTAGCTTGCTGGGTGTGCAAAAATGTGAAAAAGATCCAGCTCTGAGGGCTTTAGGCTATTGATACAGAATAATTCAGTGTAGTTACCTCCAAGCAGCCAGAGTATGGGCTTCTGATGGCCATCCTGTCTGCTCCTCGGGTGGGTCCTACCATGGCTGAATCCCCTCCCAGCCTCAGGGGCTGCCATACTCACTCCTTCCTTCACTGGCAAGCCCCTCGCACAGGATATACTTCAGGAAAAAGCCCATTCAGATCTTCCACAGATCCCACAATACAGAGCCACATTCTAGCATGTGGAGAGGGGAAAAAAAGAAATTAATTTTTTTTAAAAATCAGACTTGCACTGCCAGAAATTTGTAGTAAACATTTTAGAACTGATACTCGCTGGGCGACAGGGCCATCTCCCTGACACCTGCATCCTTCCAGGCTGGTGAAAAAGCATCCTCTGTTCTTGCTCTTTTGACAGCTTCCTTTTGGAGTTTAACATGAGTAGCTTCTGGCACTCAGACAACTTGGCAGATGGTGAGTACACAAGAGTCCAGCCGCCCCATAGCACGTGAGTGTTGCAGCCACTGGTGACAGAAGAAACTGTGCGGGGAAGCCTGGCCTTGTGCGAGGAGCCTGCCTTTTGCCCCACGCCTCTTCCTCCATGGACACTGGAATCCAGCTTCCACATCCCACCACATCTGCTCCCCCTTTTCACCCCCTTTTCAGGCTGCCACAGCACCAGGGTGGTCAGGGTGAGGGGTGTGCTGCTCAGAGCACACTGCTTGCTTCCCTCAGGGTAATTTGCTGAGGAGAGGGGAGACACATCTTCCTGAGGACCCCTACCCTATGTGCAGGGGTATGAGAGAGGCTGTCAGCTGCAAAGAGCTTCTGCTGGAGAGCTTCCCTTCCAGTCTGCTACAGAACAGGACAGGACAGAGCAGGGGTGGAGCAGCAGGGTCTCCAGAGCCCAGCAGAGGTCCCAGGAAGCTAAACAGAAACCTTAGAGTTCAGTAACACACAGAGGGGCTTCACTTAACCCACTGGACCTGCTCTGGAAGAGAGAAGATCGTGCCACGTGGTGTTGCACAGCAGCTGAGTTCAGCAGAGGGGTGTGTCTCATTTGAAGTCCAGTGACCTGTCCTGCAGCTGAAGTGCTGCCTGCTGAAAACACCCCAGGAATCTCGAGGGTCCCATCCCAGCCCCTGCAGGCGGGGAATGCTAATGGCCCTGAGGAGATTCAGAGGGAAACGTGAGGTGTACTCTGTGCAGCCATGTAGGGGCTCTTATTACAGTCTTGCTAATTATTGATCATAAATTATTAATAGTGCCTTTAGTGGAGACAGTAGTACCCTCCATGCCAGCTGTGGGGCTGGGTCTGCCGCACTGAACTCTCCTGGCATCATGGGGAAACAGCCATTTTTGAAAGTGAAAATCCTCTCTAGAGAAGGAGGTCCATGGATAGTGTTTAGGTCCCATTCTCCTCCTCCAAAGAGGTGGCAGTAGAAGCTGCAGCTGTCCCCTGAGCAGCCCTGGCTGCTGTGTAACACCATCAGGATAACAGGAGTGTCCCCATGCAGAAATTTGTGAGGAGAAGTCAGGTGCAGCACTCATGGCAGGGCAGGAGACACTGCTCATTGTGGAGAACAGGCCAACATGGCACTCCTGTAGGGAGCTGCTCTGGGTGTTCCGTGACTGCACTCTGATTTAGTCTTTGCTTGAGGAGATGTGAGCAAAAAGGGAGGGGGGTTGTCACTGCTGTCCTGCTCATCACCATTTCTTTTTGTGCTCCCTTCATCTCTTTCCCACATCACCTCCATGACTGCTGTGTGCAAATTCATGTCATCGTGTCACTGCCATCTTGTGAAACTGTCGCATGGCTCCACCACCACTCTGTGTCTGTGTGTTATGGGACTTCTCCAGCCAAGGCTGTCTTCCATCACTGTAAGTAGAACCACTTAATAGCGAAAAAAAGAAAATTAACTAGAAATTCCTAGGCTAGGAAAGACTTTTTTCCACCTTTTGTACAGTGGGGAACTTGCAGCAAGGTGTGACAGGGCCAAGGCAGTGCCTGGCTCTATTTCCCTGGTGTGCAGAGAAGAGATGCTGTTGCTCATTTAGCTGGCTGAGCTGGTGGTTGAAGGTCTGTCACTCAGAGGTTGATAAAAGAAGGAGCACAGAAGCCTCCTGAGGAGCTGCAGTCACAGACAGCATCATCACTCACTGCTATGGCCTGGCTGGGCCTATGGCCTGTGTTCCATGCCATGTCCTTCACAGTGGTTCCCAGCTGGCCCATTCTTTTCGGCTGTTATTCCCAAACCAAAGACCAACCTGTGCCTTCCTGCAGGAAAAACTATACAGGTCTTGTAGACTTCAGTTATTAAGAAGTAACTTAAGTCTTCTTTTCCACACCCCATGGCTTAGCTCCTTCTGATAAATCCCAGCCCAGCTCCAGGATAATGCAGAAGGACTTTCAAGCGGTTCAGCTGATAAGTATGTGCTATAGCTCATAAATCTGCTCCTACAGGCGAGTTAGAAATTCCTTCAAGACAGAGTCCAGACTGTGGCTGTGTTTGTATCTCCCTGCTTCCATATCTAGCTTGTATTTGCCAGTTTGCTCTCTGCCCAGCAAGACGTATGTGTGAGACAGAGATGGAGAAATAGAGACAGTTGGAATGTGTCTTACTGCATGGAGGAGAGGAAGAGCAAGGGAGGGTGTCTGCAGATGAAAAGAATGAGTGTCCATGTGTGTGGGGGAGTAGCAGGGTGGAAGAATACTATTGGGGCTGGAAGAAATGGATTGCACATGTTGTTGAGAAGGGGCTGTAGATTTTTGCCAGAGACGTTAACATTTTCTTGACTGCCCGCCAAGGCTGGTGTATGCGAAAAATATGAAGCGAAGGAGACATTTTGTGAGAGAGGAATTGAGCACACACATTTTTTCCGGGTTATGTGCAGAGGAATTAACAATCAGGGATCTAATGCCCCCCCTTGCCTGGCTGTGTACCTCTGGCTCTGCAGCACTGAGCCTGTTTCTGCTTCCCAAGTTCTCTTGTTTTCTGGGAAGGTGAGACTTGCTGTTGGAATATGGGTGTGATGTATTCAGACTGCACTCATCATACAAATCTGCTTTTCAGAGGTGGTGAGAAGACATGTTTGCTGCCACAGATTTTTCACTGCTCTCAGCATCTCAGTTTCTCTCTGTGTTTATAAGGGCTTCTGCCTTTATGGACATCACCACAGGTTTGAAAGCTTTTAATTAAATCAAAAATACTTCCAGCCAAGTCATGCAGCCTAGAAAGAACTATTTCTAGAATTCTGTAGATCATAAAAGTTTCCTTTTTTTGCTGCATGGTAATGTACACAGAAGATATTTTACAAGATAATTGGTGAAATTCTGTGTTTTATGTTGGTAACTAAGTGGCAGGTTTTGTCACATGTCCCAGAGTAAATCCAGTGACTCGGGTGCGTGATTTGTGCTGGTGGGAAAGAGTTCAGAATCTGGGCTCTATAGTTCATAACGAGGCACAGCAACTGCCTTTGCTGCTCAGAAGGATTGGTTGCCAAATGTCTGACAAAGTCTTTCTGGAAGTGCAGATGGTAGCAACGACAGCCTGGAATTAACTCACTCTTTGCTATAAAGTTTGCAATTTGTTATCAGCTGCTCTGGCTGTTTACTAATCCCTGACCAGCAGACTCTAACGGCACTGATAACATTTCGATGTCCAGCATGTGCATGCAGAGGCTCAGCCTAAGCCTTTTGCTGATGATGTACACGCTACTGGGTGCCTCTGAACTTCTCAATACTGCTGCAGCTGCATTGCTTCCCAGCAAATTAAGTGGCAGTAGGCTTAAGCATAATCTCTTTCATAGGTCTTGTGCCTGTGCAGGAGTTAGGAAATTTTAAAGCAGCTTCTTTTCATTCAGCTTGTGCCAAAAAAAAAAAAAGAAAAAAAGAGTTAAGGTCTGTGCAGGGCACTTGTGCCAGTTTAAAAATACCCCTTGGTGCTGGCCACGTTTATCCTGGATGTGGTTCATGCAGTCTCTGTAATTGACTTTCCCCTTTAGAGACCTGGTTCTCCAAGCCCACCATGACAGCCCTAATTCAACACTGGCTGACAGGCCTCGGATCAACTTCCATTCTGCATTTTCCAAGCTGATGGTCTCATTCACCCCTCCCTGCACCCCATCCTTTGCACCACAGCATTTTATATGGCTTTAACTCCATCTGCTTTGATGGTGTTATAACAGGAGGCTAGTAAAGGATATGATATTATAACAGGAGCTAGTAAAGGATGTCATTCTTTACCAGGGACAGGGCAAAAATGAGGTCCTGGTATGTCAGGGCTCTTTTGCCACTCATGACACGAGCCATATGTTAAATTCTTGCAAGCAGTTTGCCCCAGCTTTATGAGGTCACCTTTGTGGTCACCACAGCGATTCTTCAGAGCAAGAACTGCACAGTCCATGGCCAACAGCTGTGCTGCAGTGGCAGTGCTGTAAATCCAGGGGTAGCACAACAGGACCTTGGTGGTTTGTGGCTGAGGGACCAGTGTGTGGTCTTGCCACAAGCACGTCTCTGAGAAGGGCTATCCCTGGTCCAGACCGTGACAGCCTGGCCGTCTGTGTCAGGGTTTGGAGTGGCTTTCCCAGCCCCAAGTACAGTGAATTAAGGCTGAAACAAAGGGCTCCTGCTCTGTTTCTCACACTCCTTTAGTCTTAATTTGGGGACTTTCCTGGCCAGAATACATTTACCAGCCCTGCAGCTGGTCAGAGCTAGAAGGGGTTTGCAGCTTCTCTCCTTACAGCATAAACGGGGATATTCTGCATGCCCCATCAGAGGTGCCTAAGCCTTTGAAATTCACCTCAGAAGCAGGGTCTTCTTCTGCTCATCCCAGATCTGCTCAGGACTGTTTGTCCCTGTGACAGGCCCTTGTCAGGGGCACTCTCCATCAGCAGAAAAGGGAGGGGCTTTTCCCTGCTTCTGCGGTGTGGGGTTTGCACAGAGGGATGGTGAACGGTGGCAGAGCACAGCCAGACAGCTCCTGGCTGGTGGCAGAGGTGCTGCCAGCCCCTGGAATGACAAGTTCAGTTGATTAATTCAGTGTGAATTTAGGGTGAATACAGAACAAGGCATTGTGCTGCAATCAGGCTCTGCGTGCTTTTGCATCTGTGCAAAATGAACCTAACCGTGACACCGAAAGGTGGGTCCCACAGTCTGGGACGATGTAGGGAGGGGGCGATTTAAAACTGCCTCCTGAGTGCTGGTTTTTGAGACTTCTGAAGAAAAGCACAAAGCACAATTACCAGAGACTCTGCACTGCAGGGAGGGGTTTGAGTGCCCATCATATTCACCTGGGCAAGACATTAGAGGGAAGACTGGGCTGCAGTTCCTGGCTCTTAATGGATGTCTTGTGTTGCTGGATTGCCATGGTGGAGGGAAAAATCAGAGAAAATCATCCAGTTTTTCTCTCTCCCGTGTAATCCACATTGTTTGAGTGGCAAGCTCTGCGGGGAGGTGCCTGCTGCGTTCTGCCTGCTCCGGCAGTGCCGGGGGAGAGGAGACCATTGCTCTCAGCCGTGAGGGTTTCACAGTGATGCAAATCATCCATCCAATCACGGATGCCCTCTTGATGCCTCCTCACCATACATTTGCTGATTAAAACCCAGGTTGCTGCATTTTTTAATAAATCTTCAGCGTTTCTGCTGCAAGGGATAAACTGGGCATCCTCCATACCAGGAGGACCCTCTTCCCTGCTGGTCCCCCCAGGAGCAGTGCCTGGGGCTGCTGTGTGGGTAGGGAGCTACAAAGGGAGGCTTTTGTGCTCAGACCCAAAGCTGATGTAGAAACCATTTCTCATACTTGCTACTGGCTGAGCCACAGCCACCTCTGCCCTAGCAACAAAGCCTCACATTTCCATCAGCAACAGTCCCCTGTGTCCTGCAGAGGCAGGAGCTGGCTTTGCAACCTCCAACTGCAGAAAATAATTGCCAGAAGGGCCCAAGGCAGTAGTTTGGGGCAAGACAGATTTTGCTGAGCTAATAGAAAGAATGCTCTTGCTTCTTGAGGGAGGCTTAGTAAGGCAGTTCAGCTCCCCCTCATCCCCAAATTAATTTAGGAGTCCCACAGTGTGTGACTGATGAGTGATGGAGCAGCTGCTCCCTCCAGGAGCCAGTGCTGTTCATTAGCTGGGTCTCTGCTGGTCCTCGGGAGCTGTCATCTGTTTCCCTGTGGTCTCAGGCCAGATCTGTTTGCTGGTGGTGGTTTCTTCTTAACATGACACGTATTGAACCCCTCAAATTTCCTGCTGTGGGCTTTCTCTGAAATGTCAGCGGGCTCAGGAGGGATCAGCAGTTGATGGAGAGCCCCACCACAGGCACGCAGGGTTCCCGCAGGGGCAGAGCCCTTGGCACAGGCACAGAGGACCAGCCCACGCACAGTTTTCAATGTTTAAAAAAGTGCATGACCCAGGGCTCGCTTAGGGAGGAGGAGTTTCACTAACGCTCTCCCNCGCTCCTTTGAACACAGCGGTACCTGTGCCCAAATGTCCCTGCCTGCCTGGCCGGGGGGTCCGTGGGGTGCTGTGGCCACTGGGGCCCCTCGGCTGCAGCTTCGGCATGGCAGGGTCCGGGCTCGCTGGGGGAAGGCGAGTGGAAATACTGGAGGCATTTCTCACATAGGCTGGTTTTCCCACACCACCTAGTGGGAGCAGGGATCACTGCCGGGCTGCTTTCTGCAGCATCTCCTTCCCCATTCTTTCTGGTAGGCACCTGCTCTCGGCCTCTGTTGGGGGCGGGTAGCGGGCACGCAGGGCTGAAATGTTTCCAGGCAGCTCCTGTGTGCTGCTCTGCCGCTCACTTGTCCCCTTGTTTCGCCCCCCCGGCAGCTCACAAGCACAAGAAACACGACACGCTGCAGCCCTGCGACACCGAGTACCCCGTGTTCGTGTACGAGCCGGCCATCAAGGAGACCAACGGGCTCATTGAGTGTGGAGACTGCCAGAAGTAAGAGCTGCAGCTTCCCTTTCACCTGGGGACCTTGTCCAAGCAACCTGAGAAGGGCCACCTGCCACAGTGCCCATGGCCCGGCCACCACACGTGGCATGGCCACAGAGCAGAGCTAAACAGCCGTGCTGGACAGAGAGGGGTGAAGAGACCAGGGTACTGATTTTTGACAAAAAGAAAAAAAAATTAAAACCATCTGTTAATAAGCAGAAGTGCCTGGAGAATGAAGAAAACAGCATTTAAATATATATATATCTTTCCATTCCACAGATTTCAGAAAGGAACTTTTTCTGTTTTTTCATGTTTCTGGCAAAAGTTTTCTTCTTAGAAAATTTTCCTTTTTGCTTTTGGCTTTCCTTTTTTTTTCATTTTCCCCCTCTTCTGTATTTCTACAGAAACAAAAAAAAAAAAAACAAGAATGGGGAAAAAAAAGACAGGGAGTGTTAGGCTGAAAGATCTGAAAACAAGGGTCCACTTTTTTATTTCTCATTTTCTTTGTAAGAGAATGGACAGTCAAAAGTAACAGGAAAGTCATTGTGAAAAGAGGCTGTTTTCTGTGGTTCCATAGTGCCATCAGCAATCACATGTGGAAAAGTGACAAAAAGATGAATTTCCACTGATCCAGCTTTTCCTAAATATGAGGAAGCCAAACAGATCTGACTCGAATTGCTCTTAAAAAAAACCCCAAAACAATCCTACCTAGTCTGCAGTGTTGGATCAACTGCAGGAAAGATTTAAAGGTTAGAAAAACAGCTTCCACTAGTCAGCATGGCTTTAGGAGCACCAGGCCTTGCCAAACATTGTTTCAGAAGACATCACAGATTTGATGACAACAAGGTGTTGTGTAGGGCTGTTAAGCACTGGGCAGATCTAGAGGAGCTGAGTGATGTGTTTGGGTTACAGATCTCTGCCACAAACAGAGCCTGGGACTGACCCTCCCTGCTGGAGGCAGCACCTCACCTGTGCTGTAGCAGCAGGGGCTGCGTCCTGCTCTGCTCCTTTGTAGCTCCAACCTCTGGCTCCCAGGTGCATCTCGTACATCTTTTATCCAGGTATTTGGGAGAGCCGCAGCCCGTGTGTGGAGCACCAGCCAGGGGCCTGGCATGCAGGCTTTCCTGACCATGTTCCACAAGCTCCTGGTGGAGCAGGGTAGGCTGGATGCTCCATCCTGGGCAAAAACGTTGATTTGTGGATTGATGCATGGGGCACCTCTGTCCTGGTGACTGGATTTGTGCATGGGATAAAGGCTGCTTGTCAAAGCTCCCAGGGCAGTCATTAGTCAAGGAACACTAATGAAATGGTCAGCTGCTGTGTGTGGCATTCAACACCTTTAAAAGGGAGTACAGAAGTCCCTGGAGGCTGGAAGGCAGCAAGACCAGGTGGTGAATAACCAGGGGAGTGGGCACTCCTCCAGCACAGTCAGCTTGGCCAGTGCCGTGGGCACATTTCCATAGCCTGTATTTCTGTTCCAGAAGCCCTCTCCCTTGGCTGAGCCGTGGTTAGCGGGGCTGGGAGTCATCGAGCCATGCACTGGCTGTAGCATCACAGCCCAGCCACCAGTGCAGGCACGCTGAGCCTGATGTCTCCCACCTTCCCTGTGCCCAGTGGCTCCAGGACAGCTCACTGGCTCCCTGCCCGACACCAGTTGGTCAGTCCCATCACACCAGCGTAACACACAATGTTACTGCGATCCTCTATTTGTCTCTCCAGTAACAGGAAATTTAGCACAACTCTGCTCCTTGCAGGACCACAGAATATAGACAGCCTTGCATTGCACAAGCACACACATAAATATACATTAAAGAGGCATTGACATACCTCTGAGTGAAACCAGGCTTTCTCAGGTATCATCTGCTGTGACATGCTGCCCCATCTGGGGAGGGCTTGTGTTGGGGTTGGTTGGTTGGGTTTTTGGGTTAATTTTGGCTTTTGTTGTATGGAGTTGATGCAGTTCAGAGCTTTCTGAGGCCAAAAAGGATTGCTAATGGCTAATGGCACTTCCCCCTGTGTACGGCTGATCACTGGTCTCTCCCACTTTCTGCTGACACCCTGTTTCCAGTGATCTCTGTTTTCTTTCAGGCAGTGCCAGGGCTGCTGCTCTGGCACTGTAGCTGGAGAGGCATGCTTTGTCTCACCTGCTCTTCCCTTGCAGGATGTTTGTGGCACAGCAGATCATCAGCAGCAACCTCCTGCTCCTCGTCACGGATGCTGTCTGCGACTGCAGCGTCTTCCCACCCGTCCCGATGGATGCAAAAGAGGTCAAATATATCCTTCCATGCACAGCCGGGATGCAGGGCTCCACAGGCCCTGTCATCTCCACGTTTGCCAGGGTGGAAAATGTGCTTCTGCTGCCGTTGCTATGGGGGTGGAGAGCACGACCCGGCTTGTGGGACAGCTTGGAGAGGTCTCCAGCCTAAGCAGGGTGACCTGCCCTTCCCTTGTCCTCCCTGCTGTGTCTCCCGGGTCGTGCAGTTACACCTCGACCAACTGGCACCAGGGCCCCGTGGATCTGTGTGGCATTCATCCCTTTCCCTGCCTGCCACTGCCGGTGTCCTTAACAGCCTGGCACATAACGCTTCGGTGAAGTGCGAGCGGATGCGGTCCCAGAAGCTGCGACGGCGGCCGGACACGTGCCATGCCTTCCACCCCGAGGTATCCGTGCCATGCGTTCCACCCTGAGGTGTCCCCGGGCAGCGGGGGAGCCGGGGAGTGCAGGAGGGAGGGAGAGCGCACAGCTGGATTGCACCACGGGCATGCCTGTACCCAAAATTCACAGATGTCTCCTCCTGCGCCCTTGCACGGGGTGAGACACGGTGTGCCCGTCCTGCTGGCTGGACCCGGACACGGCCGTGTGAATCCCCCAGGGGATTCCTAGCAGGACTGACAGTAGAACCGCCTGGGAAAGGGTTGAGCTCGGGTATCACCGGTCCAGGAGCAAGCGCGCACACCCACACACCCGGCTAGGAGCCAAGGAGGCAAGGGGTGCTCCCGAGGGGGCTGCTATGACCAACAGGAATCAAATCAGTCCCGTCCTTTGCCCCTCTTCGGCCACAGGCATTGCTCCTTCTTCCAAAGGTGCCAGGCGGGCTTGGCAGTAACCAGGCTGACACCTTGTCTCCCATCTACCAGGAGAACGCCCAGGACTGCGGTGGCGCTGCTGAGATCGCGGTGTCCCCGACGCTGCCGCTGCTGCCCCTGGTGCTGCTCCTGCGGTGACGCTGCCAGCGACGCGCCTTACACGGCGAGGACCCGGCGGGACAGAGCGGTGGCGGGGAGAGGTGGGGACACAGGTCCTTCTGGGACACCCTCTGCGACTTCCCGGAGTGTCCCTCACCACGAGGTGCAGCACGGTGGAAGCTGCTTCCTCCTCGGAAGCCTGTGGTAGAAGGAGATGCGAGAAGCAGCAGGGCCAGCTCCTGGCACAGCACCGGCTGAGTGGCTCCTCCCACACCCCGGATCACCGGCACGGCGAACATTCCACCACCAGCCTGCCTCCCGGGGAGCCACTTGGGCGACAGGCGGCAGAGGGTTCGGAGAGGCAGATCTGGCTTTAGGAGAGCAGGGGACACCATCTGCCCATCTTCCTGTCCCTCAGGAGGAGCCACCAGGATTTTGAGCACCCAGGTCTGGAAGCAGCATCTCCTGGTCTTGGGGGTGGTCCTCAGCCGGGACCCCAGGGTAGGACACGGCACCAAAGCTGAATGGCGCTAATTTACCTGCAGCTGGACAGTGGGAAGCAGCACAGCTTGACTGCAGAGCTGCAGCCACGCCAGCTCTGCCAAGGAGGCCTCTCCTAACACTGCTAGAGCAGCATCCAGGTTCTTGTCTAGGTGTGGACTTACCTCTGGAAAGGGGTTTTGTGTGGCACAGCAAAAGAGACTTACCTGCTCTCTTCATTGCAGAAGCAGCTAAGAAACAGGCACTTTTCCCCTCAGAGCAGCACTGCCCTGCTCATTGCAGCTGCCCTTGGCTGTTCCCTGCCCTGAGCCTGGCATTCCCAGCTGGAAGGGGCCATTTCTCACAGAGCTTTATGGACAACGGGTGGGGAGCAGCCATTTTTTTTTTTTTTTTTTGTATGAACTGTTCCATACCATCTCATTAAAAACAAATACATGGCATATTCTCCATAGACACCATAGCTTCAGCATGTTTGCTGGTCATCACAGCCCTGCACAAATCCCAGGAACCCACGGGGACAGGGTGTGAATGGAGGGGCTGCAAACACAGCTGTGGTGCAGGTGCCCACAAATGCACTCCAGGTGTGCTAGGGATGCTGTTCTTCTTGCCACCCGTGTCACCTGTCACTAAGGGGACAGCATCAGTCACAGCTGGGTCCTGGTGGGGACCTTTCAGGACCTTAGAGCTCCTGCTCTGGGGTTTTGCCTTGCTGGAGGTGGTGTTACAGCAAAGAGGAGAGGAACCACTGCAGTACTGGAAGTAAAACTGGAGATGCAGAAGGTCTCCAGGCTTCAGAGGCAGTGACCTTATCAGAGCCAGGAGCAGCCAGGGAAGATGAAGGTAGGAGGGAGGGAAAAGGGGCTGCTGTCAAGGCTGGGGAGCCGGGAGCCGCTCGCAGATGGAGGAGCCGCTGGCTCAGGGCACCCCCGGGCTGCCACAGCTCCCCCAGGTCCACGTGCCTGCCCGTGGTGCCTGCCCTCCCGGGGCACCACGCTCAAGGATGACCTACCTGTCAGAAGGGATTAGCAGCCCCATCTCCACTCAGCCTAAACAGGACATATAAATATACATCGCTCTGCTGCGGCTGAGCCACGCTTGGTTTCAGGTGCATTAATCCACAATAAACACGGTCCTGAAGAGATACCTGCACTGGGAGAGTGAAGATATGAGTTATACCTGCCTTAGTTGGCTCAGTGAGTTTGTGCACAGGTTGTAACTGGAGGAAATGGGACAGGGCTGAGAAATGGATCCTTTCTTAAACTGAGAAATACGAGCAAAGGTTTGCCTGACTCAAAACCTGAGCACCAGGAACAGCTTCCTTTTTTTTTTTTTTTTTTTTTTTTGCAGCAAAGCAGACCATAAGCAAACCTACCCATTTCTGGGCTCCAGCACGGGGTTAAGCAAATTCCATTTCATGCTCTGACAGAGATAGTGACTCATGGCCCTTCAGCAAGCAAAAAATCCCCAGGAAGAGCAGCTGTCTTAGCTTCCAACTTCTTCAGCCATGTGCTGGGCACAGCAGATGAAAATAGGTCAGCAAAAGCAAACAGTGAGCTGAGGCCAGAAGATCCAACCAGCAGTTGTGAGAGGAGCCATCTCTCCCTTCCAGCTGAGCAGCATCCCACTGCCATCCTGGTACGGCTCTGTAAATCCTGGCTGTGCCTCCTGCCAGACTCTGTCCACGCCTGTGAGCTCACAAACTGGAGGCATCAGGATTTTTTCTGTTAGGGGAGGTTGCCATGGGAGAAAATTCCCAAGTGGTGGTCTGCAGATGGGGGTGTCCATCAGACCCACATCTCACTGCTGCACAGATCAGGGGCTTCACAAACCCCTAAATCTGCAGCCCATTTCCTCGCAGGCAGCGGGACAGGGAGCTGGGAAGGGGCCTGACTTCTCTTCATGACACTCCTTACAGGCTTCAGAAACACCCCACTGCAGGCTGAGGTAGCCCTGGCTCTCCCCCAGACTCTGTGGTGGGCAGGGACACACACCTTGCACAGTGCCAGACACACGTGCCCTCCCCTGACTCACAGCTGGGGACAAAGGAGGCTGGGGACTGCGCCTGCAAGTGTGGCCAGACAGGAATGACTTCATTCTACAAAACAGGAGGAAAATCAGCCCTGGATTTACAGCAGCTGTTTGCAGCTGGGATCAGGCACAAAAGGAGGCTGGCTTGAGTTGGTTTAGTCTTAGCAAGAGGCTAGCACATCCCAGGCTAGGCACAGCAGTAGCCACAGCCGGGAGCCACTCGCTCCAAGTGTAAGAGGTGTGTGGGGAGGTGTGGCCCATCTCTGCCACGGGGAAGGACCAGTACCCCAGTTCTGCTTGGTTTCATGCACACCTCAAACTCAGGTTCCTCAGGGTATTTTCCTGGCTGCTTTTTCTGTTGAGAAAGCCCAGTGGCACTGTCAGCACAGAAACCCTGGGCTCTCACAGGCCTCTGCATGCAGGGGAGGGGGGCTGAGGGCAGCCTAATGCAGCACACACTTCTGTGCTAAGCAAATTCTCTAAAGCAAGCAGAGAAGGAGCATCAAACACCTGTGTGCCAAACTCCATCAGCAGCTGGGCCCTTGCTGAGGGAGAATTGCTGCCCCTGTCCCCACTGGGCACTGGGGAGCTCCCCCATCCTTCAGCACAGGCTGTTCCCCCACGCCACCTCTGCCTGCCCTTGAAAGAGCCTCCTGTCACTGGGCCAGCAAACACCTCTGTCACTGCCCCGTGACGCCAGCCACAGCCATGCAGCCTCAGCGGCACGTGGTGCCCTCTGGAATGGCCCCACTTGGACGCCACCGAGCACGTTTCTGCTGTAAATACCTGCAGGAAATTTCATCAGCCCTTCCTGCTTTGCTTGCTGCTGCTGCCACCTCAAATTTTGGGAGCCCTGGCACCTTGCCTTTCCCCGGGCAGGCCCCTGCTGGCAACAGAGGAGGGCTGGGCACTGGGCCCTGTCTTTAGACCTGTTTGGCTGCTCCGGGGCCAGCAGCTGCCGCTGTCCTTCCCACCAGCAGAGCCTGTGTCGCACAGGGATGTGCATGGGTGCTCCCTCAGCCCTCCTCGAGGAAAGGCTGTGGGAACAGTGGTAGGAGCCACCAGCCTTACCGCAGGCCACTGCTGCACCAAGGGTTGGCCTCTCAGGCAGCAGGGAAAGGGGCAGGGAGCTGCCAGGGAAGTCCCCACACCGATGACACCGGCCAAGGCCTCCAGCTGCTCTCGCTCATCTGTCTCGGCCTGCAGTGACTTTCCTCAGCCCCTGGCAGCAGGGGCTGGAGCCTGCTATCATCTCCTGCTGCCCAGCCCCGAGGGACAGAATATCACTTTCAAAGCTGGCAGGAGGCTCTCTGGCAAAGGCAGCAATCCCAGCCTGGCTGCCCCTGCAGGCAGCAGGATGGGGAAGCTGGGCCAGAGCCAGGGCAGAGCCCCAGGCTGGCCACCATGGCCAGAAGCCAGCAGGGAGGTGGTGGCAGTGGCTGCTCCCTCTCAGGAGGGCTGGATTCCCATCCCAGCAGCAGATGCCACCCCACAGCCCCCATCTGCCCATGCCAGCCCTGCAGCCTGGCCACAGCCACAGCCAAAACTTCAGTTCGGGGGAGCTCAGCTCCAGCCAGCACCAAGACAATCCCCAAACCAGAGGCACAGGTTGAGGTGAAAGCAAAGCCAGCCACTGGAACTGGCTGGGGTGTCATTTGCCTCTCTCAGGGAAACACACCACTGCTCTGGGAACCCAGCCAGGCCAATGATTTTCCCATCTCATTTACAACCAGACCAGTTCAGTTGTTAGGCTGTAAAGAGCCTCTGTGCTCAGCAGTGCCACTAGAGAGATGAAGCTGCTACTAAACGAGATCATGGTGAGTCTCCAGTGCAAGCATTTCCCACCTCAGAAACAGCAATACCTCTGTAGTTTAAATATGAATTTTACTAGAGAAAGGCAAAGGTGAAGCTTCTGGAAATGCCAGAAAATATCATCATTCTGTACGTGATGAGACACTGGCACAGGCTGCCCAGAAAAGCTCTGGCTGCCCCATCCGTGGAAGTGTTCAAGGCCAGGTTGGACTGAGCAACCTGGTCTGGTTGGAAAGGTGTGTCTGTCCATGGCAGAGGGGTTTGGAACCATGGGTCCCTTCCAACTCAACCCATTCTGTGACTCTGTGGTAAGATCAAGCTAGCAAACAAGCTCTGCGCACTCACTCAGGTGTGCTGGGCTCTCGTCCCTGCCCAAGAACCAACCTTCCAGCGGTGAACAAGGAGCTGCTTACACTGCAAGGCTCACAGCAGCAGCCCAGGTAATGTTGGGCCATTTCCCCCTGCACTTTCCCTTCACTGCTCATTGTTAAATCAGCTGGAGATGACCAGATGTGACACTCTCCATGTTGCCATGCACTCAAGGCCAGTATTCCTTCTTTGAGAGCAGTATGTACCTAGGAATTACCACATATCCTCTCCAAGGAATCTTTTTAAGCAACTTCATTCAAACCACATTAGTGCTCTGTACTCCTGGAAATCAGCCTGGAGAATTCCAGCTTGGGCATTCCAGGCAGATACAGCAGCACTGTGCAACAGGAGGGTTTGGTTCAAACAAGGTGCTTTGATGCCACACAGGAGGCAGGGGTAAAAAAAACAGAGAAAGAGAAAAAGAACTCACTTCTGCAGGGAAGTCTTTGGTAGCTTCAATTAAATGAGTCAGCTCTTCTGTCCTAATCACGTGCTTTATTTATTTCCAGCTCCTTAGAAAGTTAGGCATGGCCTCACACACCTTGATTGCAGCACCTTAATCCATACTCAGGATACTTGGCAACGAATGAAGTGAGTGATTCTTGGGAGAGGGCAGAGCACAGACACAACTATTTGGACATACACTTTTATCCTGCCCAGACAACTTTTAAGTATCACTCTGCTTTCTGGAAGCGGAATAAACCCAATTAATATTCAAATGTGGCAGCTACTTTTAGTGCTATTTGTGTGAAATCTGATACTAATATTCTCCACATTCTGTGAATTTGCTTTCCATTAAAAAAGAAAACAAACAAACAAATCCATCCCGAGGCATCCATCAAGCTGTTGAGGTCATTAACAGGAGCTGTCTCTTACAAATCACTGCAGAACGCTCACCTTGAGTGAAGGAACTGATGAAAAGCACAGCTCAGCAGTGGACACCCAGACGTGGTGTGAGCCAGCACCAGAGGACGATCAGGTGCATTTTTCCCAGGCAGTTCCCTGATGTTTGCTGACAGCCAAGGAACAGCAGAAGGCCCTACTGGGCACAGGCTGCTCTGGCCACTACCAGCCCCTCTCCCTCCCCAGCCAAACCCCACTCATGCCAGCCCCTAAGCCTGCACACCAGGGATGATCAATCCTTTACATGGACACAGTGCATGGGAGGTATTTCCTCTACATCAGGAATTTAAGTCCAAGCCTCCTGAACTCCTTTATCTCAGCTCACCTGAAATTTTGCCCACAACCACCAAAGTCTCCAGCAATGACCCTCTTTTCCCCCCCAGCTTTTGTTCTTTGCACCGCTGGCCCCTCCTGCCCACACAGCGCAGAAAGACCCAAAGTAGACACCAATCCATTTGGTTCTTTTATTAGCAGAAGTTAAGAATACAGCAAGTAATAAGATCCCATCTTATATGGAACCATCACCAGAGTCCCCAGCCATCAAAACCCCAGAATGTGCTTCATTGCTTCCAACAGTAAGCAATTGTTAAAAAGAAATTTACTGAACAAGGCCACTATTTAATGGGGAAGGAAAGAAGCTGTAGGTCCTAACTATTCTATGGCAATAACCTGCACACAGAGCAAGCAAGCCTCTGACTGCTGAGAGTAAGGCATTCAGGTGCCAACCTGGGAAGAGTTCTCAGCAAAAGCTACAGAAAAGTGCACAGCTAGGTTGTTTTTATTGGAACACACAAACTTCTTGAACGGAGAGACTGACTGGGTTAAGAATAGCAGGTGGAGTACTGTGTTTTTGTAATAGTTCTGTGCTGTGTAGGACCAGGTTACAATCACCCTTTGAGGACTGAACGTGGGATGATCCAGGGTGGAGACTGCTGCTTCTGCTGGTACTGTTCAGAGGTATCCCAAAGCACCCTGCAGCCAGCTCTGACTGATATGTACCACGCCCTGCTCAGACACCGGCACACCCCTCTGGGCAGCTCCACAGCCGGCTCTGGGATGCCGGTGCTATCAGCCCTCACAGCCAGGGAAATACTGCTCTTTCCTTCACTCAAGTACCACAGACCTGGGATAAACTGCTGCCAGCCCCACAGGCACCCAATGTCGGGATCCCACTGAGAACACATCCCTCTAACCCTGCAGACTGCTACAGCACCTCCTCTGCAGCTGACCTTGCTCTGAGGCTTTACTGCACTCAAGGGGAAAACCCTTAATATCCACTCAGCTTTAGGGGGGCATTCTGCTTCCACCTGACTCCATCACACAAAGTAACTTCCCAAAACACACTGTGACATCCAGGATATGGGAAGATCTTTACAATCCATCTCGTTTCTCTTGAAGGATGAAAACTGAAACTTGAGAGAATCTTAAAGAAAAACCCCAAAACCCAACAACAAAAAAAAACCACCCCACACAACAACCAACCACCTTTTACCTTCCTTCCCTGTGAAATACTGCATGGTACGAGCTGTTTAACTCATCTGTGACAGAGGTAATTGCTCTGAATTTTCAGCTAAAGACTCCAAGCAATACCTGTGCCATAACAAACAAAATATTCAAGTTTCACCTTACGACTCCAAAGATCCTCCTTCAGTCTTGGCTCCTGAATGGGCTCCAAAGCTCAAGCTACATCAATTACACAGGAGAAGGGTATTTGCCTCCCCTTATATAGGAGGTGTGTCTGCTCCACAGCAATACAGCTGAACTCTCAGGCTTAGGCTGAAGAAATACCAGCAGTCCCACTGCTAAAGCACAGATGGAAAGCAGACCTAAGGACAAAAAAAAAAAAAAAAGGGAAAAAAAAGGAACTGCACTGGGCTGGTTATAGATCTATTCCTCCTAAAAAGAAAAGCCTGCAAACTGCCTTGGCAGCCTGACACACAGGATGGTAATGTGCCTGAGGTCTGCAGTGCCTGTTAACTCCAAGTCCTGGAGCACACAGCTTCCTCCTTCCAGTCCATCTTAACCCCACCTATGTTTCCCCTCACATGCTTAACTATCTTCTGACAAGTCTCTTACAACCATCCTGTCAGACCAAACACAGCAGGCTTGCAAATGGCAACCACCCTCTCCCTGGGGCCTTTGGGTGTAGGCAGCACTGATGGAGCTGGACTGTTTGCCGTTTCATGTGCAGTTATCCCACCATGCTCCAACTCCTAGGCTGAGACTCAAAACAACGAACTGTAGGATCCATTATCCCAAGCCACCCACTCCACACAGGCTGGGAAGGCAGCTGTCCCACACGCTTGAGCAGGGAGCAGCTGGACCTTTGGAGTTACTGGAGCAAACCCATTTGTGACCCAGATAACACCGTGATTAATCCAGCCTTGATTAATCCAGCCTTCATAACCCTCATGTACATGTCCTGAACCTCCTCCAGCTGCTGGCCAGGGCCCCACATTGCCCAGGGCATGCCGGCCACCAGGAAGATCTACAGGGCCAACGTGCTTCACTCCTGGGAATTTTACCTGGTCCTCCTGCAATCGTTTATTTTGTGCAAAATTGAAACAGTGTGTGGTACTTGCATGTTGCATTCTTTACAAAAACCCTTTTCCCCCCACCCATTGTTTAAAACATTTATATAAATTTTATTTAAACAGAAAGTTAGAAATCTTATTTACAATTTGTTTTTCTCCCAAAAGAGCATCTAAAATCAACACCCAAACCCTCCAAGAGGATATAAATTTAACCTTGACTTTTTTTTTTTCTTTTTTTAAAAAAAAGGAAACTGCTAAGCTATCCCTCCCCAATTCTACAAATAAATATGGCATTGAACAGAAGCCGATTTGGAAAGGGTCCTCTGTAGCTCAATCTGTAGATCCCAAGAATAAATTAGGTTTTCAGAATTTCCTGGTCTTCAAATTGATTTATTCCATTGCTTGAGGTATAGAATTTATCTTGGTTAGTCAGAATCCCCATGAAGCTCCATGCCTCATCAGCTGAAACTTGGATTCTTCTTAGGTATTCCTTTTGCTAAGCCTGGATGCTTCACCCGTGCCAGTGGCTCTCTTTTGGTTACGACCTTGGGCTGAAGGCTGCTCCTACTGCATCCCATCCTCCTCTGTGCAGCCCCCTCCGACCGTGAAGCGGAACTCCTGCAGGTTGGAGACCCCGTGGAAGTGCACAAACGCGCCAGCCACAACAAACACGTGGAAGAGCTGATGTGAGTGGAACTGCAGGAAGGAAAGGCCTCAGTTCAGCCGGGGCACGCAGGGCTCGGGGCCACCCCGCCCCCCGAAAGCCCCACATTCAGCTGAAGTACACAGTAACACAGGGCAGCGCCTCATACCACGAGCTGCAGAGCTCCCAGGTGGGTCAAAGCCCACCCCCCTACTGTCTTTAGCAAAATAATCCAATTCTCCACACACACACTTCCCCCCCTTCCCCTCAGAGTCATCTGAACCAGCTGGTCAACCAAAAGTGTGCTACAGAACTGCTATAACTCATCTTTGCAAAGGGACAAGGATAATTTCAGAACCTGAGGCAAAAGGCTTAAGCAGGACACTTTTAAAATTAGTTTCTCCACAAGACACACTGGTGGTTTATGGATTAAAAGGGTCCTCTCACACAGACACAGGTACAAACTCTGCTCTGGTCACAGGCCTAAGTTTTACCAAGTGGATTCTGATTGCTGTTATTTTATTTCTCTACCACAGAGAAACAGAACAGAAAAAAGTGGTATTGTGTAAAAACCTAGAAACAACTGGATGTTCTGAATGAATGCCCAGGATGTCACTGATTGGAGCAGAGCAGAATGAAAACCGTAAGGGAGCTACACGACAATGCATGCCCTTGTCTGAGGGAAGTCACACCACTATGGATAATGCTCCTGAAATATTCCTGCAAATGTGTACTTGCAGGCTTCATGGGAAGCTTGGAAAAGAGTTGGTGGTACACCAGTGCTTTTGGAGCTTAGCTCATTACAGCAACAATGCTTTGTTTGGCCTCTTAGACCAAGCAAACTGGTGCTGTGCAAAAGCCACTGAAACACCCCAGGCCTCATTCTTACGTCTAGTCTTCTTTAGGGGTCTTGCACCCTAAGTGCAAGTACAGTGGCCTTCCAAAGGTTCACTTCCCCTCATCCCTACCTCTTGCTCCACCCAGGTCCTTTCCTTACATCTTGCTCAGGTATTTCTCCTCCAGTCTGCATTATTCTTTCCCTCATATCAAGTTGCCCCCACCCACCCACCTGCTCTCCCCACTTTCCCTTCTGGGCCAGAGATCCCCCCAAAGCCTACCCATCTCTGTCCAGCATGTTCACTGGCTATACAAGATGAGGAGCCAGACATGCAGAAGATCCCAGAGAGCACACTGAACAATAGTGAAATAACCATGCACTGTTCTGCACAGAAGCAAGGTAAAGATGTGTCTTTGTAGGATCCTCAATCAATACACACACACACACACAAAGAAATGTTTGCAGAGTTCCTTGACCATCTGTTAAAGCTATCCAGAAATGTGCTGCGGCGAATCTGCACACCAGCAGCTGCCTCAGACCAGCCAGGCTGTGATAACTTGGGAAGAGAGGCACCAGCTGAGCCAGGCTCAGAGAGCCCAGGGTCATTTGGCCCCTGAAGACCTATTGCTTCTGGTGCAGCAGTCTGGTACTTGCAGTAAGAAAACATTGACACAACGTCCTTCAGCCTCATGGGGAACCACCTTTCAAATTGGTCTCCTCATCCAGCCCCTCTGTAGACTCACCCAGATGTCACACTTGCCAGGGAAGAATCTCTCCGGGATGCGGGCAGCATATAGTGCAGCACCAGTGATGTACAGGCATGCCATGAGTGCCAGCCAGCCTATCTGCCCCATTGTGGCTGCTTTCAGGAGCCCCTCAGAGATGACAAAGTGCAGAGTGGGAATTACCCCACTAAGACCCAGACCTAGAAATACTCCTGGGAGGTAAAGAAAATGCGGGAGAGTCAGGTTTGAACACAGTAGTGGCAAAGGGAGACAATGAAAACACAAAAGCTACGGGAGGAAAACTCAGTATTTGCCAAAGCAGCAGAGAGGTGACAGCTCCTGAAGCTGGAGGTCCCCAGAAGAGATTTACTGGAAAGGAAACTAAAGAATGCACAACCTTCCTTCATAAACCAGAAGCTACTGAGTTATATGTTCCAGCAGATAGCTGGAATATTTCATTTACTGGCTGTGCCTGCCAGCTGCAGTGTACGTGAGGCCAGTTCCTGCTCTTGGCCTGTAGAGGGAACTGAGACCACACAGACTGTGCCTCACTTCACCACCCTCGCTCAAGAGCAAGACAAGGACACAACAAAGAGATTGTTTATCATATTCTGCACAAGTAGTCCTAGGAAACAGAAAAGCAGCATCTGTGCTCATCTGATCTGCCATATAAGAGAACACTATTTATTTGTTTAGCTTTTAGCAGCAAAGACAGAAACCTTGTAAAAACAGTGGGCATGGAGGGAATATTCATGTCCCATACAGAGGTTTTAAGGTTGGAAAGCTGAATGTTCTGAAGGTACCCATAACTTGTCCAGGAAATCTATATTTACTGTAGACAGCATGTGCAGGTTAAGAAATAAGAAATATTACAATTCAATCCAGCTGTGTGCACATTTCATAGCTGCCCCCTAAAGCTCTCTTTCTTCCTATCTCAGAACGTGAAACCAAATCTGGTTCTGTTCTTTCAATGATGTGAAGGCAAAAATACTCTTTATCTTAACTCTGTGTTTTATCCAGGCAAATCATTCAGATTAATTCAATCGTTCAATGATTTGCTGGTGTCTGAGTCTAGTGTTACAAAAAAAGCACAAGCACTGCAAGAACACATACACACACCAAGCAGTCAGTCGTTTTTTGAGAGAGCAAAGTTGCTAGATGCAGCTAGAAATTCTTTGCACCACCTTTCCTACTGCATGTGTTACTGTCCATTTCAGGAATGCACTTCCAGGACTTGCAGCAGCCCTTATCTATGCATCCAGCTGGGTACAATAAACGCTGAAAGAAAACCCATCAAGCTCCCAATCCAAGAATAGCAGGTCTCTATAACATTAAGCTCTCTTAAGTATTCCCAAGGTGGTTTTTCCAAGTGGCAAGCAGGAAGCAGGAAAGGCAGTCAAGAAGCAGAACAGTTAACTTCAGGTCTTACCTGCCCTTACACCCCGGTATTCAGGGGTGGCAAACATGTCCCATTGTGAGACAATTATGGCTGCGATGCCCAGGACACAAATCACAATCAAGTAGATGAAGCAAGGCTGAGGGTTGCAATAGAAGGAGTAGTACAGCCATGGTACAAAGCTGCCCATTATAAGGAGTGCAATGCCAGAATAATCCAGCCTAGAAGAAAACAAAAATCAGTGTCATAAGAAATGCAAACCTTTGGAAGTCCTCACAGCCACACAACTCTTCTTTAGCAGACCAAATATCTACTTCTCACTGCAACTAAAATACTCTCAACTACTGCAGCTTACGTCCTGATGGCAACTCTTCCACTTGACAGGCAGCCAGTAAGGCCATTTTTGAGACAGTCATCAGCAACACCTTCAGCAGCCTTTAGACCAAAGCTTTCTGAGGAGAACTGACATTAGAGTTTCAGATGAGGAAAAAGCAGCACAAGAGCTCTCCAAAGACAGGGCACACAGCATGTTCTGAGAACACAGCCAAGGCAAACACTTCAGTGTCCGACAAGTGCCAGTTAGCTGGGCATCAGCTTCAGTAGCCACAGTGGAATAATGTTGCAGTTTTTCAACCACGCTGGTTTTTTCTACACCCGTGTAAAAAAAGGCAATCCACAGCCATTGCTTTTTATCACACCCTGACAAAATACTCCTGCAAAAACTGATGGAGTTAATTTTTCAGTAGGGGATTTTAATTGCTGGGTTGCTTTAGAGGAGGTCTTGCAGATTACAGACTCCTAGGTTGGGCGGTCTTAGGAAATATGAGATATTCAGCAGCCAGCCAAAAAAAGAATGTGCAGTAAAACCAAAAGACCAAGACATCTTGATACACACTGTGGAACTGCCTTACAGAAGTTTAAGGCAAAGTTAGACAGAACAGCTGAAATGACAAGAAGCAATGGTTGCACTGAAAATTCAAAGTCCTGCATTAAGCTCAAGGCATATGACTTACAGCAGCAAGATATAAGCACATGCCTGCCAAACAGCAGAAAATGATGGAGTTTTGACTCAGATGACAGCACAAAAACTCATGCTGAAACAAACTATAATTAGAAGAAGCTGCATTAAATCTTTGCTCAACTCTGTTCCAAAGTACATGCAGTCATGAAATGAGCAACTCCCACACTGGGGCTCCAGGCACAAATCCCAGCCCTGTTTTCCCACCTGTTTCCTATTTGGCCTACCCTGTTCTCTAGGCACTTACTTGGAGAAGAGCCGGGAAACACCTTCTGAGTGGCAATAAACTGTGTGGAAGAGCCATGAGAAGGAGAGGCAGAGGATGGCTCCCAAGAAGAACAATCCAACCACCACTTTCTCCTGCACAGGTGCTACAAAGGACATGTTTGGCCGGAACATGTAGAAGATTCCCAGACAAAGGAAGAACACACATCCTGAAAAACAGCAAGGCAGAGAGGTGTCAGGTTCATGCATCCTGAAAGCTTTTCTTTCTAAAAGCATCACCACTTCCCTTCAAGGCTCTCACAAGTTGAAACCACTCATAAAAGCTGCAACTTAAGCATGTTCCTGTGGCAAGAAATGCAATCCAAATTAACACCTACACACTTGGGAAAAGAAGGATCAAACAGTAATTTATTAACTATTAGGAAATGTTTGAGGCATATGTTTGCATAGTATGCCATAATTAAGGAAGTCATCTGACTCTAGTGGGATTAAATTCGGAGAGGGATAGCAACCTGCTAATTCAACAGGTGGAGCGATAATGTTGAGAACCCCACAGCCCTTTCTATCTTGATCTCTTTTCTCCGAGAGCAATGAAACCACTGGATTAGACTTAGCATCAGATTAAAGCAAGCTGAGAATACCCAGGAGATGTGTCCAGATGTTGCCAGTCTCTGTGTGTATTCTGAAGATGCTCTTGAAACAAGCTCGGAAGGAAGGCATGGGTGGTCTGTGTCCATGCAGCAGGTAGTCATTGTCCTTCAGCCAGTCAGGCAGAACATCATGGGGAATGACTCTCCATCGGCCCTCCCATACCTAGGGGTTAAAAAATTCCAGTGAAATGCAGGGAGTGGAGTGCCATCAGTGGCTGGAAAATGTCAGAAAACCCATATTAGTAAAAGTGCTAGAGGTAATCTATGAGTACAGTAAACAAAGAAGAGTTGATGGGACATCTCTGGGGAAAAGGCTTTACACTTGAAGTACCACACTAAAGTCACTGTTCCGTATTCAAAACTGTACTGTTATGAACTGCACCATCAGAGAAAGAAAGACTTCAGCATTCCACTGGACAGGAAGGTTGTTGGGCTTTTTTACTGCTAATGAAGAGAAAACATTTAATTCACTTCCCTGGTCTGTTATTTTACAGGCCACCTTTCCCAGTTAATTGAAGAAGCCTACCCCTAGTCCTCGTAAATAAATAAACAAGCCTGTTCCTCCACCACAAGCCAACCTGACTATGTATCTGCTAGCATTTGGGCCAGGCTAGGGAAAAAAGCTACCCATCAGCACTAATAGGGCCAGAAAACATGAAAGGGCGAATAACCCCTTATTCAGGTTGGGCAAAAAATGCTCCCAGGCTCACAAAACAAATGGTGACAGAGCAGCCAAGGCAACAGACTCGTGACTCTCAGTTCCATGGATTTCTTCTTTACAGGGAGAGAGGGGGTTTGTGCACAGAGCTATTCTTGCAGCTGGCTCCACAGGAAATAAGTGTGCACAGATGTTCCCAGCACTGCTTCAGTAACACAAGACACATGGAGGCTTCAGTGTGGCAGCACTGCCAAGGACAGGGGTAGCAGGGAACTCTTTATGTACCGGGGGTGTTTCTGCAGGGTTCCTTGGATTTGCCGGCTGGCTAGAGTTACAGGAGCAAGGCTGAAGTTTCCTGAAACGCTAAGTTTAAAAAGCTACATTCTTATTTCAGTTTCAACAACAAGAGCCCAGAGTTTTTTAATCAATTCTCCACACTCGTGCATGGAAGCAAAACAAAGCCATTCAGAATAACCAGACCAGTTAAACGCTGGGTCCTTAAATATATTAAACAAGAAAATAACTGGTTTAGTGCATGAACAAAAAATGTGAATGGAGGTAGAAACAGAAGGTGGGAATTTATTTTACACAATCCACCCTAGAAAACATTTTAAAATAGGCAAAGTTGCATGGTAAAAAAGAAAAAAACCCCAACAAAAGCAAACAACAAAACAACCCATACACAAAAGATCACCAAATAACTAGGGTCCCTCTGTAAAAACATCAAAAATAGTTCATAAACCCAGCAGGAAGCAGTGTATAAAGCAAGAAAGGAGGGCCAGAGATTGACACAGCCCAGTGGCTCTAAAAAGTAGCAAAAATTGAGCCAAGGTCAACAATTACAAGATCTACAATGGATTCACTTACGTATGGTTTCAATACAGCATTGTTTTCAAGTCAGGGACAAAGCTTATTCTACAATAGGTGCAAACGGTGCTGGAAAAGCAAAATATTTGCAAATCTGAAGAAACCTGGACAAATGACCTTGTAAATCAAAGTACCTTGAACCATAAGTGCCTTTTACTCTGCTTTGCTCTCACAGGTGTTTCTCAAGGGACACACCTGAGTTGCACGATCAGCTTTGTAGTCTCAGTTGTAACTCCCTCTTGTTCCATGCTCTACAGTTTAATCCCATATGGCAGATGCTGAGGAAGTGCAGCATTGCTAGTTAAAACACAGGATGCCCATTTGGGGACAGAGAGTACCTCCTCTCCCTCACATTAGCAGAGCAGTTGCTCCAAGCACAGTCTGCTGCCCACTGGAGCTTCCTAAAAAAGGAAATGACTTCAGCAGTTTCCACATGCCCTTACCTTACACACAAATTCTTCCATTCTCTCCATTGCATGGTGGGCTTGTAGAAGAGGTGACATACCCATGAAACCTTCATCTTCTTGAGGTGACTCATCATTGTGTTTATTGTCCTCAGAACACTGGAGGGGAAAAAAAAAAAACAGAGAAAATGCTTTGTAGAAAGACATACAGAGAAAGGCAATGTTGTTTTCCATACAAAACTCTGATTTGAGGTCTTGGCAAATAAAGAAGTCTTTCCTTGTACAGCACTGAGAAAAGAATTCAGAAGAACAAGCAAAAAAATTATTACATTCTTAGGTATCTGAGAACAACTCACATGTCTAATCCATTCTGCATATGTTTTCAGCAGGTCTGGAAGCAGGCAGTGCTCCTCTATGTCATGCTTCATTAAATCCCAGATATGGAGTCTGAGGCTTGCAGCCTGCCCACCTCTAGGGAAGGATTACTCCCCATTTTATGTTTCAATGTCACCGTGCCGGCGTTAATGCCTCTCTAATGTATCTGGCATTTTAGGGTAATAAAAAGTAAGTCAAGGAGAGGAATCCATTTACCTTGTTAGAAATGTTTCACCTCAATTTTCAGTCCAAATCTGAAAATCTATTCTGTTTAACTGACACTTCTGTTCATCCAGGACTGGAATTTACTCATTTGTTTCATTTTTCAAGGTATTTCAGAAATTACTATGAAACTTCTGCCAGTTAGACAAAGGCAAGTTATCAAAGAAAACCAGTAATAGGGATCAGAGTTTTAAGCAAAGTTCAAATAAAGAGAAATATCCATATCCTCAGGGTGTACCAAGACAATTATGAAAAGAAAAACTAAAATAATCTGCTCAGCTGGGATATTAGGCTGGTACACATCATTAGTAACTTCACAGGAACAAGGTTTGGTAGTTTTCTGCTCTATCATGACTTATCATTTGCACATTATAATACACTCTAGCTTCCCGTGTAGGAGAAAAGCAGGGGAGCCATGGAAGCTCTGCATTCCTGTTTGCTTCCTGCAGTGCTCATGGCCCATCAGAGACTCCATTCAGCACTTCAGCTTCCAAGGTAAACAAACTGGAGGAAGCCAGGAAAGAGAGAAGGAGCTTTTTGCACCCTCCCGACTTAATGCAGGGAGCTGCCACGCACCCCATGGCCAAGCCAAGAAAGCTCCACAATCAGCACAGAGGGAGACTAGCCTCCTCCAGACTCCCCCTCCTATTCCCATATCAGCGTTAACAACTTCAAAATCAAGATTATGTATCAATAGTATCATCCAAAGTGACTGAGGATATAGTGTATAACCTCACTTACTTTATCTACAAATTATTATCAGTAATGTTCAGGTTAATGTCCTTGAACTTTCAAGCCAGGGATGGGATCTGGCTCTGCATTTGTGCCACATTACAGCTCTCTCTTTAGTGTCAAGCCTTATTAACTACTTCTGTCAAGTTTACTCAATAAGCCGCTTAAAATTTTTATTTTTGAATAAGTAAAAGGAGACTTCTTCCAGCCTACAGTGAGCTATTCAGTGCCTTCAGTATTTTTGGGGGTTTTGACAGAGAAATGACATGTTAATACCTGCTTTTGTACCCAAGGCTTGCAACAGTCACTGAAGCTTCCTCTTTCAAAGAGGTCCCATCAAACAGTTCTTGACCCAATTCTGCTTATCCAGAATGCAATTTATGGATGTAATACATGGTATACATCCTTCAAGTTTTATGTATGACCTCACATTTGTCCACACTAGGAAAACTTGATTGCCTAAACAAATCTGTAGATAACCCATGCCCTTGTACTGTCTACTCACCTTCATTTACCATTCCAGTGAACAAGTCCCCTGAACAACATCTCATATTTTACAGCGACGACTGATATATTGACCAGCTCTAAGCAGATTCTCCAGCAGAATAAGACTGTTAAATACACTCACTCTGCCTAGGTTATCCCATTAGTCCTATTCAGAAAGGCACCAGGCAGTATGAAGATGCAAATAGGTTTAATATCCTTCTGAAATAGGCACAATTCCTGTTAGGCACAGGAATAAAAAAAAATCTGGTTTCATTCTGACTCAACAACATTCACTGACATTATTTCCCACATTGTCAATTTTACTGGCTTTTTCTGCTAATGGAGCTCTCTAGGATTCTCAGTTTTCAATATCATAAATAATTAACTCAAGGTCATAGAAACAGAATGGTTTGGGTTAGAAGGCATCTTTAAAGATCAAACAGTCCAAGTCCCCGGCCATGAAGGCCTGGATAAGATGCTCATGATAGTCTGCACAATTCAGAAACCAGAGAAACCTTGGGTTTCCAAGAGCACGCCTTATGGAAAAGCAAGGCTGGCATTTAAGTTCCAGTGCATCTGATAGAAGCAGCACTGCTATGCCTTTTAGCTACTTTAGAATTCCCTCCCCCAGCAGCACACAACAACCAGCTCAAATGGGGTGAACAAGTTAGTAATCCTCAATTTACACAACTGGGTGGACTGAAGGAAAAAAGGTTCCTCATGGAATCAAAGCCTGTATTCATTGCAGTCTGCCCAGTGACTCAAGGCCAAAAAATGCTCATTTCCCTCTCTGCTCATACTCCCATTTCTAGAATGATGGGAAGGCTTAAATTTGAACAGACTGTAAAGCTTGAAGAGCACAGCTATTTCTGAGCTAGTCCGAAATCTTTGCATTTTGGCCATGTGCCTACAAACAAATCATTACTGAGCTTCTTTTGGTGATAAAAGGAATTCATATCATATACACAGTCCAGATTACTGCCAAAAAATGGAATTGATTTTACTATCTCCTTCCTGCCATTAAACTGAAAATTAGCATTCAAGGGGAAAAAAAAAACCCTGAAGCTCAGCTTCTTAATCCTTTTCTTGCTAAGGAGGCAAAATGAGGCCTGTTCTGGAACATCCACCCTCTCTTGACTCCCTCCTGTAAAGTCTCATTGGGAAGAACAGTAAACTGTGCTTGTTAAAAGCCAGAAATCTACAGCGGAGGGCTGCACCAGCACCAGTTTCCACTTGGAAATCTGAAGGAGTCTACTGACCTTCAGTTCTTAAGGCAATGACTGGAAGAATACCACTCTTCTGCTCAGAAGGCATATTGTAACATTTCCACTGTGTCAAGTTCCTTCCTATCTTAGGATTCCCACATCCTCTCCTGTTTGGCTGATCAAATCAGGAATTCACGAGTAATTCTAGACCATAACAACATAAGCACATTCTTTCAGGACGCATTTTCAACTATTTCTCAGTCCTGCCCACAGAATCACATTTTAAAATGAAGAACATATTGGGTAAATAACATCACTTGCCTAAGACCGTGCAAGAAATGAGAGCCCAGAAGAAAACTCTGATACTCCCACTTTTAATGAGCTATGGTATATCCTGAACTAAGTGCTTCAAGAATAACTCTTGCCTTTGTAGTTTCCAGACCATAGGCCAAAGGAATTATCACTAGGTTTATGTTTCAGATGTTCTTTTACATCATCTAATTTATTCAACTTCTTTTAAAACATCTCAGATGACTAATTCCATGAAGTCTTCAGAGCATTTTAGAGTATCTTTGAATAAACCCCTCGTTTGTAACACGAAAACTTGTTACAATCATCAGCTGTGCCTTTTCTGCTGCACAAAAGCAGCAATGCGTACATTCAGTCTTTCACATTAATCAAAAATCATGGCTTCTGGATACCTACACTCTAAAAGGTCTGGACACTTAATTCTATGGATATGCCAAACAATCATCCCAATTTTAATCCTACTCCCTTTGCAAATTCACGGAGTGTTAAAGCTACCAAAAACCAGTACAGGTACCTAATGAGATGGAAATTATCCAACAGATGTATAAACTCAATCTGAGCTGAGTAACAATACCAGAGATTACAACAAATCTGAAGTGAAAATATCCAGAGGAACCAGCTTTACTGGTTTATCCATATTCACTTTATTTTCTGAAGTGTTACAGTTTCTTTTGTGATAACAGTGACAGACAAGAATGTAAAAGAAAAAGGTAGAAATCAGACTTCATTGTATCACTTTGTACAGAGAACGAGGCAACACACTTCCAGGCACAGATCATCATCTAAACAAGAATTTCAGAGCATGTTTTGGCAGGGATCAAAAAGGTTTAATAGCAAAGCCAAGACTTAAGAGCACCAGAGCAAAGAAAGAGCAAGAAACCCAGGAGCTCAACTGCACAGTGCCAATCATTAAATGAGTTTAACAGTAAAATCTCACTTTTTTATCATAACGGCACAAAAGGTAAAAAAAAGTTTACATTTAGTACAAGTATTTCTTGTCTGAATGCAGTCCAAAAACGTCAGATCACATAACCAAAGATCCTGTTACAGAGAAAAGTGCAGTAAAACCCGCTCTAGTAAATGCACCATAGTTCTCTTGTCTACTACAGCAGCTTATCCTTCTCACACAGTCTAACAGTTTCTAAACCATCACTCTCAATCTGTTAACAGGCACGCTGTTTAATAATGTCCTCACTATGGAAAAGCCCATCAGAAGTCAAGTCATAATTGCAGAAAAAGATTCCAGAAACATTTTTCCCACTCTTGACTACGTTATGTTCAATGGACTTCAAGTAGTCAAAGCACGTTTTCTTGAGGTCTGTGGTTTCTTGATGTCAGATTAAAGATTTCTAGAAAGTTTCACATGACTGCTGCTTGCACAGGTGACAAGTTCTGGTTCATCACTTCAGAAAGTGTCATCAATGTTGTTCATTTGAGTGGCAAACTAAAACACAAATGAAAGCTGAATGGAGCCACCTGTTACTCTGTAAAAAGTGGTCATCTTCTCCCTCACCCCTATCTCCCAAGCAGGGATCAGCAGCTCCCAGCCAGCTCCCCCCAGTTTATATACTGGGCTCGATGCTCCATGATGTGGAATATCCCTTTGGCCAGTTTGGGTCAGCTGTCCTGGCCATGCTCCCTCCCAGCTTCTGCTGCCTCTCCAGAGCATGAGACGCTGAAAAGTCCTTGGCTCAGGGTAAGCACTGCTTAGCAACAACTAGAACACCAGTGTGTTATCAATGCTATTCTCATCCTAAATCCACACCACAGAACCGTACCAGCTCCTAGGAAGAAAATTAGCTATGCCAGTCGAAACCAGGACAAGTAGTAACTGCAATAAAACTCTCCTAAACCCCAGAAAGGGCACAAGTCTTCTGTATTAGCGTTTCTTTTCAGACAGAGTCATTACTCAGTTACCCAGGAGCCTAACTGACCATGCACATGCCTATGTAGTATTGAGCTCTGGAGTTAATGAACTCCCATGTCTCAAAGTTCAGCTGTTTGTGATGCCAGTTCACCACCGAGAGGTCACCAGTGCCCTAAAGCTACCACTGCAGGAATTTTCCAAGCATGATGCAGTCTGAATCTGTTCTAATATTCTTGCTTCCTTCAGCTGCTGACAGACACTCCCCCACTCTCTTCTTGATCTGTGCCCTGACAAAACTCTGTGCCTTGGTAGGAATACAGGCAAGATAGCTCAGAAAAACCAAATGTCTTGATTAATACTGAGTCACGGCATATTATATGACACGGTACTTACACACTATTTTCTTCTTAAAGCTCAAGTTACAAAACATATGTTGCTGCATTTACAATACCACTGTTATCCCCTACATTAAACTGAAGTCACAAAGTCTAGACATGACTCTGAGTTTTTGCTCTTGTTTATCTTGATCTCATCAGATGAATGATTAATAGTGCTTAACATGACATTCAACTCATTTTATGTTCCTTGGGGCAGTGTGCCAGATCCAGTAACTCGAGAGCATTCAGCATAATGGCCAAGATACATTCAAGGCTATAATGTAAAAATGTTATTTTTCTAATCGCAGTTCTGTAACATCCTTTTTAGCTGGCCAGATTGCTTTTTCTCAGCAGCAACTCCCCTGTGCCCACTCTGTCAACTGACCTTTTATCAACAAGCCTTTCACAAGGGGGAAGCAGCAGTAAGTGCTGCCACGCCATTTCTCCTAAAAGCCTGTTGCACATTTTTCAGAATTTCACCAACTTACGTTCTTTGGGTTGTAAGAAATTAACTGGAAACAAACAGCACCATAAAACTTTCCCTGACTTCCCCTAACTTCTGTACATACCAAGTTATTTTAAAATAACAGCTCTGTCCTTTAGAATTCACATTCTCCCTGACAAGCTTGTAAACACAGCCACACCACAGTTTCCCAAGGGCTGACTACATCCACCCTCTAAGCAGGGTGTGCAAAGCTGTGTTTGCTGTCACTGGACCAAAAAAAGTCTTTCATTAGCACAGTGCCAAAAACCCTTTAGGCCTCTTGGTCAAAATGTCAAGTACTTGGAGGTTCCTGGAGTTTAATGTTTTTCCTTTGTAAGTCACCTTCTTATAAAAGATACAGTCCCTTTAATACAGCACTTGAAAACAGCTTTACACAACTGGTCACGGGTGACTGCTTGCTGGCACTCATTAAAAACGAGCACTAACATTCAAAACTTGTTTAGCAAATAGTCCTAGGACAAAGTCACATTTGGGTTTCAACAGCCTTGCTAGAACACTCTGACTAGAACTAACTCCCTTCTTAAATATCTTCAGATGAAAAGGGTCTGTTGAATCTGAGCAGCAGCAACTACTGATTTTCTGTCAATGCCCAGTAGTTGACGAGAGCCCAAGGCCTCAGTGCCCACATGTGCTCACCACTTTGGGGGAGAGCCTGCAGAAATTGTTTCTACTGCAGAAGAGTCTCATGTGCCTTTTTCTGCTCCTCCGCCATTGTTAATCCTGACAGCAGAAAAAGAAAACAAGCATGCTGGGCTTATGGAAAAAGAAATGCTCTGTTACAAAAATAAACAAAGAGAGATTGAAAGCGTACTGCTGAACTTAACAGCAGAGTCAATCAATCTGAAACAGTTGGAAGAAGATGCAAGTTAACCCACCAGTACAACACTATTTTTTTCCTCTTATATCGCTGTGAAAGGCTGACACACCCCCCGCAGCTGCCCAAACCAGGCAGATCTGATCTCCAGGAGAACAAAGGCAAAACCCATGGAATCTAACCCCTGTCCAGAGAAACTGTTGTGCCAGTGAATTATAAACAGAACTACTCCCCCCCTCGCCTAGTTTCAACACCCAGCACAGCAAGCAGTGGTTACAAAACCTGCTGGCAGGCAGCAAATTGAGCACCAACACCTCCCCTCCCAAAGCACGAAACACTCCACAGTAACAGGAGACAGCTGAATCCAGCTGCAACTCCACAGCCACCACCTATGACAAATGTCTTGGTAATTCAATGAGAGTTTTCTGGGAGACAGAGCAGACACAGAGGCACGGCCGTTCCCTACACATTAGCAGCCTTCTGGGCACTGCCTGTGCATGGCTGGCTGCACCACCAGTTTGCCTTTTTCACAGACTTTCAAGCTCTGACAGCCTGTTCATAACCCAGGCACACCAACTGCCAGCAAGGGAGGCATCAGCATCTGACCAACTCAGGCCTATGGAGCCTGGAAATCATCTCCATAAACGTGTCACATTGTCTTCATATTGTCTAAATGGGAATACTTGGAGATACTGTGCTCTGTGTATCCAAAAATGCTTTGCTGTACAAAAAAAATTTACTATATTCAAGCACTTACTTCAGTCACTAGCAGTCTGAGTAAAATTCACATTACTTCCAGTTCTTAGAACAGCAAGTGAAGGAGAAATGCAGACGTTAAGATCTTTTGATCTGAAGCAAAATGTCAACTCACATGCTTTCAAAGAAATAGTATTTCTTCCCAAGAGTTGCAAAAATGGAGGAAAAAGAGGTGATAAAGAAATCTACAGAACAACATTTGAACACAATCAGCCGTAAAACTGAAGGAAATGTACTTTGGTGGGACCTCAAACTTGATTTTGCCAGGCCTCTTCCATTCACACTCTACCAACAAAACCTGCAATCCAACGGAGGAAGAAGGCAAATACAGAAGCAAATGCCAAGTTTTCAATCATAACCCCAAAGAACCAACAGAAAAATGCCAGACTGAAAAGAAAGCTAAATGGTTTGAAACTTGCAAGTAGATCTATAAAGGATGAAATTTCACACAATCAGGATTTACAAATATTAGCTTCAGAAAGACTGTTCTTAAGACTCAAATGTCTCCCTTTGACCTTCAAGACTTCACCTCAGTCTTTTTCACTCAGCTGGCATGAACCAGAAAGTCAAGCTGACAATTCCATTTATTTACATGCACCCTTCTTCAATACCAAAAGTATGTCTGTAGTCTGCTTTTGTAGACAATACATAAACACTTCTGTAACAGAAAAGGCTTTGAGTAAGTTCTGTGATTCAAGCTAAAAGCCTTAAGTCATTTGCTCACCCTCAATTATGCTAAAAATTCTCTTTTGTACCTGAAATTGTTACATCCTTCTGCCTTCCTCCTTCAAGTCACTTTGGCACTTATAAAGACTCCTGGAGGTACATGGAGATACCATGAAATTTGTCAGAGGTCAATTAAGTTCTCCTTTCTAAGCCCATTCTCCCTGAGAAGCAATCCAGGAGTATTTACCCAAATTTCTTCTGCCCATTCAGATGACTTGAGGGGTACACAGACCTCACAAACCCCAGTGTATGTTATCAAACGCTTCAAAGCGACAGGTCTCTACTTTATGGGCACATTTTGGTGCCACACAGGACAACTGCACAACGCAGCTCGGCTGCATGGAAGATGAAAGGAATAATCATCCAAGAACGGGAAAGCCCGAAGACTGGAACAAAGGCAAGGAAAATGGTTCTTTTGTTTCCCCCCTGTCACTGACAGGTTAAAGTACAAAAGGAGAGAGTCAAGCACAGGGTTTCAGGGTTGCATAAAGAGCCCATTCATCACAGTGTAAGAAGTCACATGCATTTGACTGTGCCAGCTTAACAAAGTCACAGTAGGAGAGATTTCTTTAGGAACCATCACTGCTGGAATTACAAAGGCAGTTAAGACACACAAACTCTGGGACAGGAGAAAGGATACTGTCCCAAAGGCAAGGCAATCCAGGATGCTGCAGGAGGGAAGCATCTGCTGAAAAATGCCTTATCAGTACATAGTGTAAACCAGAGAAAGGAAAAAAGGTTTAATCTGCTGAAAGAAGGAGAAAAATGATGCAGCTTGCTTGATCCTTTTCTCATCATCTAATGTTTAACATGCAAACAAATGGTTGCTATTTCTCCAAGTCACAGAAGGCTCACCACTCACCTGCCACTATACTATTTCATGTTTATAGATAGCAAGACGTGTATCTATTCATTGGAACTGGGACTGGGAAGAGGGGATAATCTATGAACATAAATGCACTCCAGGAGAGAACAGGGAATTATGGGATAAAATACAGACTAAGAGGTTCAGGTATAAAAGGATATTGATTTTATAGGATTTGTATCTTCTCAGAGAAATCATTGTAAAACTGGCAGATTAACAGCACTGGCAGAAGGATGCAGCTGTGTTATTATTATTTTGAATAAGCATGTTCAATATGGCTAGTAATTCTTTGCTACATGTATCTATTGAATGCCACAATTTACAGAAAGTAGGATCTTTAATTTTTACCTCACATCTATGCAACCTCCCACATAGGTTACTTGTGCCAGGGTCAAAAGCCTTAGGAAAAAAGAACTTTTAGGAGTAAATCTTCTTTCTTAATATCATCTCCATTTCCTTTCCCATGAAAATGCTTTGTTACTTATGAGGACCAATATTTTGGCCCATCAAAATCAGAAGTACATACTATACAATGCAAGCTGTGAGGAAGATGGAAAATAATTCTGAACAACATAATGGCATGCTTCCATGCCTTCCTTCTTAGAAAAGACTATTAAAATAATTAATCCAAATCAACTACTACCTCTTAAGAGCTCAGACTGCTTACTTCTCCAAGAGGAGCAGAGAGTGGATATACAAGTAGGGAAAGGAATCTTGTATAGAAGAGTCTGGACAAGACTTTATGTAAGTAAAGAGCTGCAATGATATAAGCAGGGTAATAGGAGGCAATGGGAAAATAATGCAGTATTATCACAGGATAAAAATATACATATTTTTACTCTAATACCTCAAGCCTTAGGCCCAGTACGTTTTAGAATACATATTTATTATGATAAAAGCTTTTCCTAAGCAGAAGCATTTAAAGGCATATTAAATGATGATGGTGGTTCTACCATCAAGACACCAGACAGCTTTCATCCCCTTTCTTTCTCCAACAGGGAATTGTGACCATCAGCTCCACCGTGGCTGCATTCAGCACCAGAACACTGAGGCAGTGGGCTCTGCTTGAGACCTTTCATGAGGCTATGTTTAGCTGCAGTGCCTGAGTACTGTTGCCATCTAGCCAAGAACAATATCCTTACATTACTGCTATCTAAACATGAATCTCTTCCAGAGCAAAGGAGAATCATGCTTTTGAACTTAGAAGTCATGCTAATGAACTAATAAGTCTCTCTGCTGAGAGAATTGCACAGAGCCAGAATGCACAGCAGAGCAAAAGAGTGAATCCTAGCTGACATTTGAGCAACAGCTGTGCTGAGGCTTGCACAGGACAGAGGAAGATGTACAGCATAATGTTTTTTCCAGATTATTTGGAACACTGCAGAATATCACATAATAAAGGCCATTTGGCAAGCCAGTATTTGGTACTTTTGACAGCAAAGTGTTTTGGGATGATCCATCAGAAGCATCAATTATTCAGACTTTTAAGACAAAAAACAATTTGAAGACATCACACTAACAAAACTAAGAAATCGCTGAGGACAGGAATAAAAGGCTGAAAAAAAAATTCAGAAAGCAGGAGGCTGTATATGGCAGAGAAAGTGATGCAAATTAAGACAGAACAGCAAGGCCCAAATGGCAAAAGCAAATTTCTGTGACAGCACTTTAGAAGACCAGGAAAGAGAGATACCAAACATGAGAAAGCCAAACATTTGTAGTGAGCCAAAACAAAAAAACCACAAACTTTTGTTGTATGAATGAAAGCAAAAAACAAACAAAAAAAAAAACCCAAAAAGATAATGTGCTAAGAATGCCTGAAAGAGAGAATGAAAGTATTTCAACCATTTCATTTCCAAAATGTTAGAATTAAACACTGATTCATCCAGACAATTTCTGTTTAGCTAAGCAAACGTCCAGAAAGAAATAAAGCACTTAATCAGTTATGGACTTTTACCTTGGGTATTCCATCCACAGGCAATAGGTAACTGTCATTCAACCAGGAACGTCAGAGACAAGAATGAGAACAGCCTTCAAAGCAGGTGATCTCAAACACACCAACAGATAAACACGTATGTTCAAAGTATCTGCTAGCACAATTCAACTTTTCTTTTTCTAACCAGTCTGGGCCAAGACTTTGCACCTTAAACACATGCTTCACAACCTTCCACAAAATGGAGGAAGACTCTGGGTGTTTCCCTTATCACGAGACTGGGAATATCCTGGAGAAGTTATGGCAGTACAACTGTGAGTGCATTGGCTTGGCTTACAGGACACGAATACCTGTGTGACCTCTCATTACAGGAATGCTCAGAACTGAATTCTGTAAGGGCTCCAACTCATCAAGCTGAGAAGGCAAATACCAGGTCTCAGGTCAGCTGATCCATGACAGCAGGCCATGCACATACCCAGAATTGGGGGCAAATGCAATCACAGCCACAGCCCAACATACATTAGGCAGCACCAGCACGTTTTTGCTGCTGGCTAAAACCACACAGTTGCTGTGACCAAGCTGATACAGTAACTCATTAATCCATGATAAACTGGATATCGAGCCCAAGATGAATGCCTCTTCCACTTAACTATGCTGATATCCATCTGAATATATCCTGGGAGAAGCATTAATTACAGTTCTGGAACTCTCTAAGCAGAAGGTGCTTTTGTCCAGTACTTGGACATTATCTTCCTAGAACACCTAATTGAGCTGTGGACGACTTTCCACGTGCTGTGGCTGCTAAAACTTACAAAGGCTCATGCGCCAAAAATTTACAGACATTGCCACTGGCTCAGAAAATCTGTGAGCCACCAGCTGCTAAAGACTCGGAGAGTGTCCTAGGAAAGTAACACAAGGCGCTCCCCCATCCCTGTGCCCTTCCTTGTGACTCTGTTACCGGCTACTGTCCAAGATGGAATATTGTGCACTGTTTAGTCTAATTCCAGCAAGAATGCTTGCAAACAGATTTTTCTGTCCTAATCATCAAAAAGATACTGATTAGCTGAGGTTCTGATTACATGCAGCCAGAGTCAATACTTCTCCTTTCACTTAAAATTAATTGAAAATTACACAACAAAAATCTTTTTATATGAGCAGCATCTCAGCAGAGAACAAACCAGCACAAGTCCCATTTCTCTGAGGACAAAATAAAAACATAAAAGCTGGTAAAACTAGCTATGCCCAGCCTTGTCACCCAAGTACATACATTCAACCGAATACTTCTGGAATCTTCCTGGTATTATTACAGTTATTTGGCAGGCATTAAAAGGTTGTAGGCTCACAATCCACATCTCTGAATGTTATTTAAAACACTGAAGCACTTACACCAAAACTCGTTTTTCCTAGCAAACCTAACAGGTAATCAATACATGACTTACATTTTCCTGATCAGAAGACAGTGGTGGCTCCACTAGAAGAAGGCTCTCTTGAGAGCTGTCCTTTTCAAAGGCTGCCTGTGTGGTTGCAGTGTCAGACATGTGTCCTTTTCTGAGCCGCAGACCTGGCTCTGGAGAACCAGCATTATCGAGTTCCGTTAGTTCATTCATGAGATGCTGGAAGCCTTCTCAAATATTCTCTTTCCTCTTGGTTCAATTTGGCTGATTATGTCTTGGCTCTGAAAGACAAACACTTTGTGTAACTCAGCTGAAGTTAAAAAGAAGAGAGCAAAAGTTGGCTGGAAGATGAGCTTGCTTACAAGCTACCAAACAGCTACAACAACTGCTTTTATAAGTGCCCCAACTCCCACAGGATCAGCTACATGGATTTCTACACTGTTGGATAATGAATTCTCATCTTGAGACCACTAACAGTTTCACATCCTAACACAAGTTAAACACAGCTTTGAAAGATGACAGAAAAGTGAGCTTCGTAAAACAGTAAATCTACAAAAGCACAGCACATTTTTATGAATTATTTCTACAAAGTTGCAAGCACCAGGCTGTTAATACTTTTTAGAAATAAACTACTTATCACAGGTACTCTATCATTATTGTATTTTTGCAGGTAGGAAGCTCATACCCAAGCTCAATCATCCAGACTAGGTTTCACCAAAACTAGGACATTAAGTACTGGTAATAGCAATCAAGCAAAGCTCAAGAAGGGCTCAAGCAGCAACTAATTTTAGACAGACTGCAAGGAGGGCAGTAGTACACAGAGCGATTATGCTTGCCTCTCTTAAATTAACACGGTCACAATCACTGCCAGGGATGGGTTTGTACCTTTACTTGTGCAAGGAATTAGAGCAGACAAATTTAAACACTGTTCATTCCATCAGAGCGATCAGAAATTTCCCCAGCAAACAATAACCCATGATTTTTACTCAGAAAAGCAATTGTATTTTACACTTACAACACTGCAAAAAGGATTCAGGGTAAATTTAACTCAAAATGCTAACGGTTTGATCAAATTTACAGAAAATTTATGACAACTGTTAATCTGAGCCCTCATCCCAGAGTATTATTGGTTACCCATTTGTTTTGTACATCATTGAGTGGTGTCACTTCAGCAGCCAGTTAAGAGATACCTGTTTGACACTGGTAGCCTTGGGAGGCACAATCTCCAGGGAACTTTGCAATCTGAGCACCAGAAAGCATCAGAATGTATGATGAGAATGAAGCCACAGCTGAGGCTTCAGAAGCACTCTGAATGACAATCTATTCATTTTGCACTAATCACTTGGTGTCATTCTTATTGCTGTGGCACCTAAGTGCTCAGATGTGACTAACACATAACATTAAGACAGCCCATCCAACAAGTCTTAACTTGCCAGTATGCATAATTAAATTGGGATTTTAGTGCCCAATAAAAGATGCTGAAATTTGTCATAATGTAGGAGGGAAAATTAAAAATATAAGATGGGGAATTGATATTGGCAGTTTTGTAATAAAATGTCACCTCCAAAAAGCCAATAAATAATGTATTCTGTCCTTACAGGAACTCATTTCATTTACATATGATCACTGCAAGATACTTCTCAGCTCTGACAAATGGGCTATAGTTAGTTTTGTTGCAGCAGTTTGTAATATTATATCCCCTCAGCTGCCTGGCAATCCTCAGAGGAGAGAGCTGCTAATGAGCAGGTAACAGGCTCTGCAGAACTAAACGGTACCTCAAGTGGTCCGAGTTCAGCATGGCACACTGCTTTAATCACCCGAGATGGTGCGGTGACAATCTGACAGAAGAGCAGATGGCATCCCCACCTTCCTGCTACCTTCACTACGGGGTCAGCAACCTCCATCTGAGAAGCAACACCTAAAACAGCCACAGCTGTTTATTTGGTAAACACAAGAGCCACAGGAGAATTACAATGAGGTTTAGAAACGTTACACAGGAAGCTCAGTGAAGAAGTTTAGTAAGTAGATTTTAAGGGCAGCAATCAATATTTAGAAAGCCACAGAACTGAAATCTTGACTGGTTTTGTCATATTTCAAGCAGCCAATTCACAATTCTGTTTTTACGCAAGAAACATGAAGACATAATCACACTGCCATTTGGCAAAACTGATGTAAGAAAGGAAAGAGTATGCAACAACAACTACAGTTCAAAACAAAGCTAATGGGCATCTTAATTTAAAACCCAACCTATAAGGGATTAATCTCAGTACAGTACTATGCTGGTTTTGGCTGGGGTAGAGCTAATTTTCTTCCCAAGTAACCATTGCATGTGATGGAGCCTGGCTTTCCTGGGGATGGCTGAACACCTGCCTGCCCGTGGGAAGCGGTGAACTCCTTGGTTTGCTTTGCTTGTATCCACAACTTTTGCACTACTTATGGAACTGTCTTTATCTGAACCCACAGGCTCTCTCTTTTATACCGTTCTCTCCCCCATCCCACTGGGGGCAGAGTGAACAAGCAGCTGTGTGGGGTTTAGTTGCCTGCTGGGGTTAGACCACAACAAGTACACTGAACCAGTATGAAACTGTAGCTAAGACCAAAGAAATGCAAGCAAGCGTAGCAGCTGTTTGTCAACAACAGTTACTCACAGGCACACCCCGCTACCTGATATTCCACACATTTCAAACAGGCAGTCAGTAGAAACAGCCCCAGTTAGTTCCACAGGTCGGGCAATTTCATGAGACGTTTAACCAGCAAGTTTTACTAGTTCTTCTTTCTGCCAGATTTAAGCAATAGCATTGCCACTGAGTGCTGCATTACCACCGATATTGCCTAATGGCCTGTCCTTACATCACCTCTGTGACATTGAGGGAGCAGTGCTCTGGGACAGGACAGCCACACAACAGGCTGAGCCACGTTTGGCCACGATGCTTGCGAAAGGCTCTTCTGATACAAGATACAGGAATGCCAAGAGACTTTTACATCAGGCCTTGAGGATTTACTTCATGAGCACTCGCTGCCAAGCATTCACAGAGGTTAAAAACACAAGATGCATTTCACCTCCAGTGAGTCAGATTTGCATTCAGCAGCAGAGCTGAACTTCAGAGCTCTGCAGAAATAGAAGTTGTTGTTTCTTGAAATTACAGAGGGATTGTTCCGTGAACTAAGATGTTTCCATGTCATTCATGCAGGATCCTCTTAGTGCTAAATATGCTTGCCCTAAATGAGCATGCAAAGGTAAGCAAGACAAAAGCTAATCCAAAAGCATCACTACTGGGTTTTAGTTCGTTTTAAAAAATGTACTACAATGGCAAGAAATACATGACTGAATGCAACAGGAGAGTGCCAACAGAGAAGTGCTAATAGCCTGAAATATTTGCTCACAAGTGAAAGAAAGCAGTGAAGATTATGAACAGGAAAGGTATAGGTGGTCTTTAAGTTCCATCATAAAATTTCTGAGTCACAGTTCAGTGAAGGATGATCTTTTCTTAAGGAGTTAGGAAGTCTAAGTATGGTCAGTAGCATCTAACCAGAAGATGATGGTTGAACTACTGTGAGGGGACTTATTGCCCCATTCTGTCTAAGACTGCACAGTTCACAAAAACAAAAACTAGAAAATGGAAAGCTATAGAACACTTGAGGTCTTGGAAAACATTGTTTTGTGTTTCACTGAGATTATAAATCTCATAAATGAAGTCCTTCAACATTTTTTGTAGCATGCAAATTAAAGGTTTCATTAAAATAAGCTTCCATTTAAAGAGGAAGTTGCCATTATGACTTAAAATCTACTTAATGACTGCATACATAATATCAGCATGTAGATGAATCAGTGAGTTCCTGCTGTGCTTAAAATAAGCTGAGAAAAGCATCTACAGAGTTTGGTCTGGTGGGTTTTTCAATACAGAAAACTTCTAAATGCTCTGTCAGCTTTTAGAAAGGACTTAGCAGTTTAACACAAGCAGAGCTCTAAACACAGCCCATAAACACAAAACGAGGCAATCCTCTAGCCAAGTCAATGTGCTGCTGCCTTGAGCTCCTGGCAGCCTGGTCCAGCAGCAGCCAACCCCAGACGGGGCACTCAGTGCCAGTTTGAGGCTCAGCCCTGCCATCTTTCCAACAGAACTAGGAGGCAATGCAATTTCAGCACTCACTGCGACTGTGCAATGTCACAGGAGTCAACACCCACAACTACGGCGTATTTAGGACACTGCTTCACTCCTGAAGATGATAAGGAAAGACGAGTTACACAAACTTAAGCACCACAGGGTAATGCTATTATTTTCTGCATGACAATCCCCAGGATCAGCACTACAGCCCTTCTAACCTCCCAGAACTCACCTGGCACAAGGACTGATTTACTGCCTCAGCTGAATGATGACACATGGTAATAAAACAAAGAAAACACATTAACGGTAGTGTTTGTAATTAAATTTAAAAGATCTGTCACTCCTTTTTTAGGATAGAACACAGTCCCGGATGGTCAGACTACCTCCCACTACCCCTAAGCAAAGCAATCTCTCCAGTACTCCACTCTTGTCAGTATGTTCTTTCCTATAAGCAGCACAAGAATGATCCTCAAAAGGCATTCAATTCTGTCTCTAGCTGGTATTTGGAAGAAGAATGAAAACTGCATCTCTCTACAATCCCCTCTCAACTGCCTTGGTGGCAGAAGTTTTCCTGTTCAGGTAGGCAATGGCATCCACTGTATGCTCTTTCCTTGCTAATCCTCTTCCAAAGCATCCATTAAAGCAGCATAAACAGTGGATGATTCTTCCTAAGATTAGCTCATCCCCCATAACAGAACTGAAGTTATCAAAAGAACAAAAGACTATCATGAAAATTTCAGGCTACACATCTCTCAGAACATTCATTAATGCTTAATATTTAATGAAGGGCTTGAGTGCCTGAAAAATCTTGTAAGAGATGCTCTATCATCTACAAACTGCCTTGCCTGTGTCCCTGTGCCGTGACAGCTACAGCCACACCAGGGGAATGGCAAAGCTGACTGAACAATAAGACTTTACCAAATCCCAAGCTGTTCAGGCAAGGCGTCAGCAATAGAACAGACACAATTCCATTCCCAGAACTGTTAGCGCAGGAACACATGCAAAGCACTTCCACTACAAACCATGCACAGACTGACTGGGGTAAGAACACAGCCTATGTAGGGTGATGGGGAATTTTGTGCCTATGAAACAGCTGATTCTGGCTACCTTGAGTGAAATAAGGCATTCTAACTGCAATGCCGTTTTCTTGGCACATTGTATTTCTACTACTACCTTCTGGTAGGGAGGTTCTGTCACAAGTAGTCCCTCGCAAATAGTATAGTAACACCAGCTTGAAATAAGGGATTTTTATCTTCTTTTTCTTTTTTTTTTTATTTAACAGTCTTTCAACGACTGAGCTGCCTTTTTCAATTCAGGAGTTAAACATCCACAGTTAACATTCCAAATATTTTCTAAAGCTACAGTCAAAAAAAAAGCAAACAAGGGTATGTACACATGGGAGGAGAAGGAAATTCTCACAGAAGACCTTGCTTTCTCAATGTACCCTACAGGAAAAGTACGAATCAGGCTGTAAAAATTCTTTGGAGGTCATCTTTAACAATGAGGAACAATGAGGAAGTAATCCAACACCTCTTTTCTTGATGTAATTTCCCTAGATAAAGAGGCATCTACAAAACAAAGATTAGACTCCCGCAGAGGGTCAGTGGCCAAAAAGATGTCTTTGTAACTTGTAAACTGTCACTGGACCCTTCAGCCTAAGCTATTTCACAGCAGGCTGCAGAGGCAAACAATCAAGCGCCTTCTGATGCATTTGGATCCAAAGAAAGGGAACAAGCCAGCAGCCTGCCTGCATTATCGAAATGCTTCCATTTTAGAAGATCCCATTACATTGTTAGAACATTTGTCCAATTTGTACTGCAAATTGGACCCCATTTTTTTATCTGGGTTAAGAGTTATGTCAGAGGTTGGCCCACCCCCAGAGCACAATGTCCGGTCCTTACAGACTGGATGACTGCTGTAAATCAGTTCTACTCTTCAATAAACCAAAACCAAGTGAATTGTCACAAAAGCAGTACGAAACTAAGAACAGAAGTTCAAGTTCTTTTCACATTACCATTCCACAAATATCCACAGCCCAGACCTGGAAAACTTGCCTTTGGTTCATTTTTCATTAAATGACTCAGTTTCTCCAAGTGAGAAACATTCCATCTTTTGTGCTTTTATGATTTTATTTCTATGGCATGCTACTCACACCAACTTGCTTCATGGCTGCCAACAACAAAAAGATGCAGCTCTTTTATGTTAGTAATACTTGGGATCACAGACTCTCTAAAAGTGAAAGACTGAAACTAAACATCACTCTTAAGTGAAAATTCAGAATACATGTTTTTAGCTACTGCCTCACGGACACACAATTCACAGAATTGTTGGGTGAAGATTAAGAAACTGGGGCAGGAACTAAAATCCAGAGCTAGACCAGGAAACTGAGGTTACATTCCTTTAACCCCTCTACAGAGAGAACCTTTGCATGGCAATGTAAAGGGCACCAAGACAGCAGCAATCCAGAGGCGAGTATTCCCCTACCCTTCCTCCTAGGAAGCCTGAGTTTCAATCACTAAACACTGAATCAAGATCTTTTCCAGCTCAAGAAACTGCTCCAACATTTGGAGCAATTGTACAAAAACAAAGACTGCAGCCCTGCTTTTAAAACCTGAGGAATATGCATGTTTCAGGCTGCAAACTTCCAGCAGCAAATGATTAGGACAGCTGCCTTCAGTGCTTCTTACTGGCCTGCCTGGACATCTCTTTATTTAGATGCCATCACTGTGCAGATTTAAGGCCTGGCTGGTGCCCAGAGGGGGCAGCTCCACTTTCCCCTGTTTGGGCAATCCACAGCTCCACTTCCCACAGCTGCCCACCCTAGAGGCACTCTGCTATTTGTCACAAGCCCTGCCAGGTGACAGCGTGGGCAAACATTAACCAGGGGAGGGGAATGAGATCAGCATTTGCCACGAAAGACGCAAATGCTGCCAAACACATAAACTGCCCTGCCAGGGAAGCGGCATGGACAACGTGACAAAGGGCAGCACCCCACCCCCCCAAAATTTAATTCTCTATATATTATAGGCAGTATTTTCCTAACCTAGGAAAAACTGGCTGTTACCTGTTGGCCCTAACCTTTAATTGTTATAAAGGTGCACACCACAGCCTTTATAACCTGTTGACCAGTTGCAGACCACAGCTGGCACAGTAAAACCAGACACCTTACCAAGATCAGTAATTTTCATAGGGCCTACAGGATCTCAGAGGCTGGGCTGCAAAAAGCTGTCACTCTTCCCAGTTTTTGGAAGCACCTGCTCTCTAGTCATACTGATAATTTTGTTAAGCTTTACACGTGAGGTTGTGAGCTTGCTCATCAGTGTTTTATTTTGTGGCTGACATGTTTTTGTCTACAAAATGTTTGCATTCCCATAGTATTAGTTATGGGAATAACTAATAGTATTTTACTAATGGGATATTGTATATCCCATTAGTAAAAAAATAAGAACAAAGCCAAGTTACTGGTTCACTTGCCCTCAGCAATGTCATTTCTTCAGCTGAAAGCAGTACATATCACTCTCCTCAAAAGCCATAATGCTGTTGTGCCACAAGTCCAACAACTAAAAATTTGCTACTTTTCTGTAATAAAAATGCTACAAGAACACTATAGAAACAACATCCACAGAATTGTACCCGTCTAGGATCAAAAAAGTGGTGCATCATCTTTCAGATTCTTTCTTAACCAGTAAAATTCAAGGAAAAGAAGCAGATCCACCATAACTAGACTGTATCTAATTTATGCCAATTAGAAGAAGATTTAGTCACGTGGCTGAAGTTCTACATGAGACCAAGTAAAGCCACTTATTAATTACTTATCTTAACTTCCTTAATGCAATAGCCAGAGAATAATTCGGGTTTTAAGACAAATATTGTTTAGAGTTAAGGAAAGCTGACGTGAACATTTAGTCTCCTCTATATTTAGTGCCACTCCTTCAGATAAAAATTTCTTTCCTGGGAACATAGTTCAAAATCATCTTGAATTCTGAAACAAGACGAAGGGCACTGATACCGTAAGACATCACTGATGCAATATAAAAGTAGAAATGTTAAGTAAATCTTTTCCTTTCTACTGTCCTATGACTAAGGAGAGATTTCAAAACACCCACAGTCTACTTATGAGAATACTGCTTGAATGAAGTAGGGATGTAGCCTCAACTCAAAACACACCTACACGTCCTAGACCAAGACACAGAAAACCTCATCTTGCTGTGGTTTGTTTGACCAAAATGCGTTTTGCTAGTACCACTGTTTCCCACAGAGGTTTTTGCTGCAGTCTGTGGTCTAACCAGTACAGCTATACCAGTGTAAATTCCAAGTTTGAAACAGTGTAAGACCATAAATATGCTTCATGTTAATTCACAAGTAATAAGGAAGCATTTTGTGAATATACACATTAGATGTTTTCCACAACTTAACACCACTTACTGGTGCATTCAGGCAACCATTTTGGGATAGGGGGTGTGTATGTGATCCACATCTCTTTCAACTCAAAAAATCCCCTCAAAATCAGAAAAGCCCCCGAAAAACAAAATGGCTTTGAGGAAAAAAAAAAATGCTCTAAATGAGCTGGGCAATGAGGAGCACTTACCTGCTAGATACTTTCAGTGAAAAAAATATCGTGTCCCTATTTTGAAGCTTGTAATTGCCATCCACCCTTTGGTGACAGAGCTACACTGCTTGCTAAGTACAGTGAGGACTGGCTGTGACACTGGATTAATGACAACCAGCACCATTACAGGAAAATAAGGATTATTTTTTCTGTCAAACTATTTAGAGAAGATAATTTACAACATAAAATACCAACAAGAGCAGATTAAGCAAAAAATTCCTCAAGGGAAACAGACACAATGTTTACACTTACAAAAATGTCTTATTACAAAACAGAAATAAAGGCTTAATTTCATATAAACAGAAAAAGTTCAAGTTAGATGTCTAGGTTGCCTTTATCACGGGTAGAATGCAGTGTTTGCTCTAATTATGAAATTCACAGAAGAAAACACAGCATTACGTGAAGCATTTGCTGTAAGCAATGATGGATGTGTATCAGTCAAGCACTACTGGCTACCCTCACACCTACACAGGTCCCCACAAGGCAAGGTAAGAGAGAAATGAGGATTCCTGCAGGATCATTTACTCCTGCTCGGAGTCTTCAGGGGGTCTGCAACACCCTTCCTGGACTTGCAAGTGACATGCAGGGGTCTGGGGACGTTGAATGAGGGGAAAATCGTAACCATGCAGCCCTGTAATTCAGCACTGCCAGAGGCAACAGGAGCCAGTGTGCTCCACACGGAGCCACAAGGAAAGACCGAGGTTTATCAGGCTTCCTCTGTCAGAACTTCAGCTTTTATTCAGTTTAGCCACGACAGCAGCTTTTGTAACTGCCCAGATGCCACCATTTACTTTTGTTTACCTTGGTGTGATATAACCTCTGGTGATACTCCACAGAAAGAGGAATTTACAGTGTCGTTGAGAAATGCTGGCCCAGTATGACAACAGTGGAGAGGCACGATGCAGTACACAGGAGTACAGGCATGAGGTACGAGACAGGACACAGCCTCGCCACCAGGAGACCCCACAGCTAAAGAACTCATTCATGCAGAGTCAAAAAATGCAGACCTGTAGCTGGACAAACCTGGCTTTAGGGGTAACAGAGAAATTGTAACTAACATACATGAAGGGCACCATATATAGTAAATTCAGACATAACCTAGAGCTTTGGAGCAAAGAAGAAGTAAAAGAGGAGTAAAAGCACATTAGCAAAGATACCAAGGAAACTCAAGTGGATTCTGGAGAGAGGAAGACGAAACAGGCAACATCAACATCATACTCCCCCCAACAAATGACTCCTAGGGCTGACAACCTCTGTTATCCTCTCTAGCAGTCCAAAGCTGCTGACCTTAAGACCCAGACAGCAATGGAAGGGTGAATATAAATCACAGAGAAGGGACAGAAACCAAGAATTCCATGTGCTACAATTTTAGCTGCAAATATTTGGCAACATCTCCCTGTATGAAACTGCCACATTCTTCTTAGAGTCCTTAGTCAGATGTTCGTAAATAAAAATTGAGCCACACTGTTAAGATTTCCATTGTACCCAACAATAAATTCTTGGCCTTACTTGCATGCATGTCACTTTTATAAACAGACACCTGCACAAGGGGTACTTCCTCTTTGACCATAAACAAGAACGTAACAACAAAGGAGAAGGAATGCAAGGCTCCATCCATTTTGCAACTCTGAAGAGCACTGCTGCCTTTTAAGTGTTACAGGAAAGTTACAATAGAACAACAAGGTCTGAAACAGCCCCAGGAAAAGCAGCCAAATGGGCCACCTGAACTGGTAACATTCTCTGCCCAGAGAGGGAACTCTGTGCTGGGGTGACCCGTCAGTGATGTTTTGCACCTAAGGGCCTTTCATACATGTATACATGCTCCTACAACAGCACCTAAACACAAAACAGTGAGCCAAGCACTCGCTGTCTGTGCTTTCTGTTTGCAGAAAGAATCTGCAGACATCATAGAAAACACTCAATTTCTCTAAGAACCCCTAAGAACAGGAAGGAAACATGGCCAAGACAATAAGCCTTCACGATCTTAAGAGTAGGAAGGGTAGGAATTTCAGCTGATTTCCTGGACAAGGGCCCAGACAGGAGGAACACGAGCAGAAAGCAAGAACTGGGTCAGCAAACTACTGAATAGTTATTTGTCCTAGTTTTCAAATACTCATTGAAGGTACTCTTGCCCTAGCCCAACTGCATCTATAAGGTGTTAATACACGTAGAACTACACAGATAAACCATTCTGGAAAGAAGAAAAACACACCTTAGGCTGACACATCACCTACTGTCAATGGAGTTAGTAAATAAAGGATCTCATTCTAGGATAAGTTTGTTCTCTCTCTCTCTAAGAAAAATAAGCTATCTCATGTAATTTTGATGGGAAGACAAACTACCCTATCCATGGTTGTGACCGAGATGCAACACAGCTCTTCAGATTCACTCGATGTGCACAGACAGACAGAAGGCACAGGCCAAGCTTCCCAGCAGAGACTGAGTGCTACAGACAGAAACCAGCACTAGTTTTTATGCCAGAGGTGCACTCAGCTGAGTTCTCACTCAGCTGAGAACTCCATAGAGGGGGTCAGACCTGAACAGAGCAAAACCACGGCTTTCCCCACTTGCATTCCCGGGTACGCCATTATGGAAAGCATGAAAGGTTCTTCCAGTATTGACAGCACAGTAGTGGCAGACATGATTTTGGAATAAAATGAGACACTGACAGGCTGTAAGTCCTAAGAAAAGTCAGTAACCAGTGCTGTGAATTTAATACATTAGAAAAAGCAGAAGGAAAACCTTGGAGGACAATCGACCTGCCCAGATAACCAGGCAAGTCCTGACCTATGTAGATAAGCAAGCAGCTGTGGCTAAGTAAACAAGTAAGAAGTGAAACAAGCCTTGAATTTATGAAGTACAAAATCTGATATCTATTTTTAATACATGCTACTTAATCTGTAATAGTTCATAGGTTTTATATCACATTTTACATGTTTACTAAATTATTTGAGAGGTTTCCTTTGTGACATGAAAGAAAGATAAAGGTAAAACCAGAGGTGACCACTCAGAATTGCAGTTAAGATTTCAACGCAGCACAAGGTCTCCTAACCTTTGTGTCAACAACAGCACCACCCCAAACAACACGAAAAAGTGAAGATGCCAACCACTGCCCATCATCCAAGGTAAGGTCACACAGAGCTCGCAGATGAGGTTAGGCAACCTCAAACACAAAAAAGTCAGTTTTGACACAGCAATAGGTAAACCCTGGAACTTCTCGCTACAGGATGAGGATTCAGAGGGAAAATGGATAAACATACAGGGTAAATCCATCAAAGGGTATTAAGCACATGAAGCCACCTTTAGCTCTAAAAACCTCTGAATACCAGGGCATGTCTGTCTTATGTTGTTTGCACACTCATGCTTAGAAGTTATTTTCTTCCTTAGGAGGTGGACTTCCTCATCAAAAGCTATAGAGTTCTGCCTGAGAAAGGACAGCAAAGGGCCTAATGCATAGAAACAAAATAAAACAGGGAGGAAGTCAAATTATTATGAGACAGAAAACAAAGAACTCCATAGAAGAAAGGACAAGGGTTGAAAGAAAATTTCCTAGGGACACCAGGCAAAGCACCCTAAGAAATACCAACAGCTCCCCAAAGGCATCCAAGAAGCCAGGAGGTACTACCCTGAGAGGCTCTGGCCAGCAACTTACATAAGAGGACAAGAAAAACCCTACGGCTGCCAAGTTTCTTCCTTCTCCCCTGGATGGTCAGCTTGGCTGGGACTGGTAGGTGGTCCCGCAGCTTGGCCAGGCTTCAGACTCCAAGGGCAAAAATGGAAAGGTCAGGGACAGAGCACAGTCAAAGGCTCAATAAGAGGTGCTGCAACCTGGCATGTTTGGCACACGCACGTCAGGATTTCATCCTGCAGCCAGGGACACATCAAGTGAACCATGCCATGAACATGGCCAGGGCACAACTCTCACACTCCCCAGCACCTCAGCACCAGGGACGCACATTACCTGCTGAGCACAACCAGCCTGAAGCTTCTTGATCTCTCTTCTTCAGGGAGGTCTCGTCACTTTGTGCAGGGGTGACACACAGGGGCAAGGAAACTGAGCAAGTGAAGCATAAGAACATAAAAGATGTTTCTGTGGCAGGCACACGGGTGAATATCACACAGCCTGCTTAGATTGCACACAAGAGGGTGCTCAGAGAGTCTCAGGGGGCAGAAGCCTAAGCAGCAACTCCAAAGTTGGCAGAATCCTGAGCCAGAGGGATTTTTAGTTTTACTAGTTTATGTTACAGCTGTCCTGGAATTTCAAGTTGCAATGGATTTAACTTGCTTTTTTTCAGGGACTTTAAGAAATAAAAACACTCAGTGTGCACCAATTTTTGTTCTTATGTACAGATTAGATAAAATCTGTTAACTACGATTTTTAACTTCTTTCAGGGATGGTGTTTAAACTGTCACACAGCAATTCGATATCACTGATTTCCACAGACAAAAGTCAGAACAGTGAGAGCAAATAGGAAAAAAACCCAACTAAACAAAACCCCCCCACACACAAAAACGATCCCCAAACTCACAAAACTAGAAAACAAGTAAAATAAACCCTTCAAAAACTCTCAATCCTAAGTATTGATTCATTACTACAGTTTTCCTTCTGAAAGGGAAAAGAATGTCAACTTCCAGTCCTGTCTCTGACTGGTTTATATTTGCCTGCCCCTCACTTCAACAATCAACTCCAATTTGGAAGCCCCACTTGTTACACTGTCACCTTGTTACAGAAACATTCACATTTCTTGTAAGCCTCATTTCTGAGAAATGCAACACAGAACAACGAAACAAACAGATCTTGTAACTTCACACAGAACAACGAAACAAACAGATCTTGTAACTTCCACGTGGAGTAACACACAGCAGTTACCTTAATCACTACAGTCATTTTCCCCAACACACCAAGTATTCCTAACTCTAATTTGTCACTGCTTTCTGACAAACAGCTGTGCTACCTATGAGGAAGCACAGATCAATTTCTCTCACCTCAAATTCCTCACTGGTTCTTGATGTTTGTATTCAAGCCTGGGAAGGTTACAGTCCAAGATTCCTACAAGAAAGATGTGTAATCAACATGAAGGCTGTTTCTCCAAGAAAACTAAAAACTAGATAATAAATTTACATAAGGAGGGGAAAAAAGAGTATGTGTCCTACACAGCAGCTTGTAAACATTTACATCACACTGGATGACAAAATGCATGCATTCATCCAAATTAACATTCTTCCATTTTTGTAGGCTCACTCACCCAGATAACTCTGACTTAAACTCTACACAGTTGCAGCTAAATTGCATAAAGACGCATCAGCACAAAACCAAGGAAAGCAGGAAGTTTTCAACCATCTCCACTATATCATTCTCTACAAAATGTTCAACTGAACTCCAGATACCATATCTTATCCAAACTCTTTGCCAAACAAATCTCTGCCTTGGTACTTGTTAAAGCTGATTTATTACTGTCAAATACATTAATCTGCATGTTAATCTGCCTCAGGTCACTGGCAGTTAGTGAAAAGGGACCTTTGTCAAGCCATATGAAATACTGCTTTTGGTCCACATGGGAGTTTGAAATCAGAGCTTTGGAGAGATCCTCTATGACATAAATATTACAGCATGAAAACAGCAAAGAACGTAGAAGACTTTTCCTGTAATCCATTTCCATTTTCTCTGCTTCATTTCATGGCACGTTGTTAAAGTCTAAAAATTTCCCTAAATGAAGGCTGAGTTTATCTTAGGATCCTGTGTCACTGGAGTTGTAAAGTACCAGCATGACAGCTTCAATCTGACATTCATTGCACTCCAGTGGAGGAGGGAAAGCTTGTAATTTATACAACCTACTTCATCCATACTGTAAGTTGTACACAAGACAGAAAATCTGGCTCCAACATTACACATACTACATTATGTACAGTAAGTGCTGGTAATATTTCTACACGAAGTCTTACATCCAACAGTTTAAAACCTCCCCAGTTGTATGGCTTCCTTATGCAACATTTCCAATAGAAAGCAGAACTGGTTTCCACCAACAGACCACTTGCTTCCTAATGCAATCAATTCTCTAGACAACTTACCAGATGATCCAAGATTTTCAGTACAAACAAATCAAAAGTTCAAAGATGAATAAAGACTGTTGGGCAATCCCTGAAGAGAAGCAGTTTTAACATATATATCCTGCATGTTGGCTTAGCAACTGGATCACCATAACCAGCACAAAATGTTGGTACTGGTCTATTACCTGTCACGTCCCCTGAGGAAGCAGTCTCGGATGCAAGCAGCAGCAATGAGTATTACTCCCCACCTTTCCTTTTTATGTTTGCCTAGTAATTAATTTTAAGTGCCAGCAATTCTCAACTGCTCCATCATTAACATGACTAAACGTCATTCTGTGACACGAATTATGCAACTATGCTTTGGTCAACCCCAAACACCGCCACTGTTACCTGTGACTCTGAATTTGTTGTAACAAATAACATGCTTATGAAATGTTCACTTATTACAAAGACATTATTTCCATTACTGTCCAATTCATGAGTCCCTTCAGCTTGAAATGAGAAAGTGTTACCTCAAAACAGGATCTTACAGAAGGAAGCACTGAGCTTTAAGGAAGTTTCAATGCCTACACGTGATAGTCTCTCAAAATGTAATGATTTCAGGTGGTAGCAAAAGAACTACTGGAAACATCACACTTACTGCTAAAAGAACAGGAATGTGGAATTGTACCTTTTCAAGGATGGCCTCAGCCTACGGAAAACACACATGAGTCTTGCAGGCAGATAAGCCCTCAGGCACTTGTATAATAATGAACTATTGAAGCAGAGCCAAGACGTGAGTTTTCAGAGGCAAACAGTCATGGGTTCTGTGATAATGCTTTGTTTCTCACAACGACTTTACTGTGATGTGCAACAAGGGGCTGTTTAATCCAGTGAACCGATACAGAAAAAGTCAGCTGGAAAGGGCTTCCACGAAGGAGTGAAAAACGAATGTGCTTCTGAGAGCATCTTGTACCACCTTTCCAACAGCACTTCAGGACTCTGCTGCTCCCAATCCAATGCGTGCCTTGGGTACCGAGCCCTGCAGGGCTGCACTGCTGCATCAACCCTGACCTTAGCAGTATCTGAGAGTGTGGAGTATCATCCCCAGCAGTCTCGCACATCACCTCCCCTTGCCCACACTGACCCGGATCCTGGAGTCCTTCCAAATCAGTTGACACAACTGGCATTTTCAACAGCATCACGCGCTGATGGATGTTTGGGACAGAAACATTTATGCCAGGGCTCTGGAACTTGGTCAGCTTCTCTTGCTGTCTATCAAGGACGAGCTTAACTTGAAATTGAGTTTGCCTTCAAGGCAGAATACATCCTACCCGTAAACTCTACAGCATGGGCTCAAGGCCAAATTAAAAGAGTTTTACAGACAATGCAACTGAAACTAATAGAGACCTCCTCAGTTATTTTAGCAGCAGTCACTTCCTACTGAATCAAAGATTTCTTTTGTAACACAGAAAGTTTTAACATTTTATTACTGACCTTCCCAAGATACAGTGCTGGTTGATATAAGAATTTCAGAACAAACACCTATGAAAAGTCCTAACAGAGAGAACAGAAGGCTTTAGCAAATTATACTCCGTATTTCTGGGGGATGATCTAAAAAGAGAACAAATAATTGGTATATATTTATATTTAAATAATACAGTATTTATATTTAAATTTAGTAATCTTCTTTATACCAAAAATGTATTTGAAAATTGCCCCTTGAGAAATACCTTACAAATCAAGCCTGAACTTCCTAGCAACTTCCATCCCTGCATTAGAGATGCTTATAAAAAGGAAAGGATTTTTATAAGACATCTATTATTGAACTATTTCTGTAACGCAGATTTCTTTGGTTGCCAATTATTAAAACGTCACTGAACAGGAAGTCAAAGAGCAGTTGCACTTACCCATGGACATCAAGATAACCATGACACAAGCCTTTTTCAGCATCCTCCTTCTAGCTTGGAATATGTAAAGGTCAGAAAACCACTAAGTAAAGCTTTTGTTGACTTTGTTATGCTTTTCTCAACTCTCAGAACACTCACCTCAGAAAATAATCCATTTTGTTCCCCACTGAAGGTACAGGAGGCAGAAAGCCAATAGTTGGCACTTTGTCACATAGCTACTTTAATAAAAATTATGAATAGGCTCTTACTTTTATTTCTACAGTCATGTTCCATTAAAACAAAAAACTATTTGCCTAAAAGATTAACACTGAGAACAGCGGAACATTGCTGTTACCAGCCTTGCAATGCCATATGCCATTCCAGGGAATACACAGACACAAAAATAATTCTTAAACTAACACAATTTGCAAAGTACATTGTTCTTCATGAGCAAATTGGCTGTATCATCTCAATGTCTGAAAGTAGCAGATTCCACCACCACTAACCTACCTCCACAGCCTTAGTATTTGTCTAAATAACACATGCCCACAAATTCCACCAGCCATGGAGACCAACACATAAATTAAAGCATTAGGAAAGAAAATAGAAAATGGAAATCCTTCAGTTTACACCAGGGAATGGCAACTGCTTCATCTCAGGAGCAGCCCACCAGGAAATGCAGTGCAGTTCTTCATGACAAAAGCATACCTAAGCCGTCAGCTGAGAGAAGCTGAAATGTATGTGACTCTTCAACCCAAGTCCTACTAGCCAGCCACTTCCTTGTCCCTTGTTCCAAATGCTAAAATCCCTTTCCCTGCAGCTAAAAGCCTGCCAGGACTCTCAGGACTGAGATACAGTCACTCTCAGCTACACTTACCTTTGCACTGCATGGCTTTTTCAAACAGCTCCCACTGCTGTCTGGTGGACACGGGTATGTTTCTAGTACAAGCAGGAGTTAAAGATTAACTTAAGGAATTTTACCACCACCTAAAGGAATTTTACCATTCAGATTTAATACAAGAAGCCAGAGTTGGTATTTGCTCTCAAAAGACAGCTTTTACTGCTTCTATTCAACTATCTCATTTCCATCACAAGTTCTGCATCTTACAAAAACCAGAAACAATATAGAGACATGTCCTGAAGTCCTTATCATGGTTACACCTCCCAAAATCTAATATCACCCACCAGGCAGAAGAAATCACACAAATTTGCACAAGAAATCAAAGGAGCACAAATAAGTGCCTTTAATGAAGTCTGCAGAATTACGCAAAGAAAATAATTCATACAGCAGGAAGGCCCATGGCTCGTTCCCTCCAGGAACAGTCTGTTATTCAAATATCCATAAACATCCAATTTACTAACACACACGTACGACAACATTTTGAGAAAAATCAAACTTGACAAGTAAAAAACATCCATCAGTAAGGAGCTAAAACGGCAGCCTCGCCAGAATGCTGTCATTAAAACAGAGAAAAGCCCACTGAAGGCTCCTACCAGAAAAATGACCCTTTCCCAGAAGTTGCAGAGCTGCTTAACACATCCAGTGATCTCCTAAAAAATTCCACAGCACATAAATTGTCATCCTCTAGACCTAAACAGAGCAGCACAATTGACCTTGGCTTCAAACAGGGAATGGCAGTCTCTGCAGTCCTCTAAGCAGATGGAACCAAACATGTTGGGGAAAAAGAGCATTTAATTTGGTTAAGAAGAGAAGGGGGGAAACTAGAGGAACAGATATGAGAAATGGCTTTGGCGTACTTGCGATAAAGCACCTAGTGACACGTTATCTTTAAATATATGCAGATTATCACAGATAACCTTAAGAAAAACAACTCTGGCAGACAGCTAGACTCTTACAGGACCTATTCAAATACAGGCAACATCGTAACATTATGACACCTATAGTTGCTGTAAGTTTCGTTTTCACATTTAGGTGAGAAACATGAACATTTAGCATTTTGAGGTAAAATACTAGCAGAAAGAGGAGAATAAAACAGGGCAAAACAAAGGAAGGAAGTAGCCTTTCCCACAGCAGGTCTCAACAGAAGTTTGCAATGTACTTAGATGTGCTGGCAGAACACTGAAATACCCTTTTTGAGCATTCAGATATGACTTTCAGCCCATTCTGCAAGTAAATTGTCTGCTCCCCTGCCTGCTGCTATCTAAAGGTACCTCAGAGCCAATGATTATAGCTCTGCCTGTTCCAACACTTTCCTCCTGTAAATAGTGCCTGACTATTTTCTGTTCTCACAAGGGCTTAATTAGTCCTGTTCACAGTGGCACAGCAGCTGGCACATCCCAGCAGACGCCACTGCATTTTCACAGCTATTGAAATCCATCTGAGCCATGCAGCAAATTTTTCTACACTGACAATTACATGTCCCGTGAAATTTATATCCACCTATACACTTGAAGACACCTTTCTGCAGTCAGTTTAACCACAAGACAGCCCGAGATGTCCCAAAATCGCTGACACACACGCAGTTCACGGAAGTCCAAAGAATCCTGCCTGATCAGAAAAAGAGACTCTCTCCTCCACCAACAGAGCAGCAGAGGCCTGCAACACCAGAATACACGAGTAATCATGTTAAATCAGAAAGCAGAATGCTATCTAGACATATAATATTTGCTTTTCATATTTCTAAGCGCCTTAATTTTGCCAACTCACTTCAAGTTCTTTGCTGTTTCTCCCATCAAGTAGCAACAGCATAACCTGTGTGGCACCTCCTTTCCTGAGAGAGGCTGCCTGCTTATCACCTCAGCAGCTGCCGCATCCCAACATGGGGAACAGCCCTCTGGAAACAGAAACTGTCACCCTATCCTGAAAGGAAACCTCGAGGTGCATCAACAAACTGGACTAAGATTATATTTTTATGTCAAACCATTTAGATAAACTTTCCAGAAAACACATGTCATCACTGGGCAAGTTCAGTTTTACAGTTACAGGATGGTAAAAGTCTGAATGTCCTGCTCCGAAACACGGATGGCAGGAGGTTGTTCTCTTCAAAGCTCTGTGACAGTAACTCTGTGAAAACAACTCACCTCCTGCTTCTTACTAGTTTACACACTGATCTGCAGCATCCTACTTCAAAAGTCAAATGTTCCAGTAGTAGGAGCATACTCAAATAAACAAATGAAAGTTATGAATGCTTTTCCTGAAGGATCAGAACTAGTATCTTACTTGTTTCCATACTCTTACCTTTGGAAAACCAGTTTCTTTGTTATACTTGTCTTGACAAACATAGAGCTTTAAAAAGCAGAGGCAGTCACCATGTTAAGCACAACCAGTTGAAATACGATGTCTTGTAAAAAGACAAGGCATTTAAAACAAGTTCTATCAGAAAACAATACAGTCTAAAATAACACTCCTCCCCTTAAACACTATCCCAAATACTTTTTCATAATCACCACCATTATCTTGTGTAAGGTCTTTTCAAATCTACCAACACCGTCTGTCAGAAAATTCACTGAATGACTCAGACAGACACTTTCAAATCATAAATACTCAAAACTGCTATTTCCATTTCAGAACTACTTCTGTTCAAGGATTTGAATTGCTGATGGCATAATAATCCAACGACCTCCTGAAGTTTCCTCATCAAGATTTTCCTCATGCACAAACAGCATCTCCACTGACGAAAGCAAGCCTTGCTCTGCACAGTGGCTTGGACAATATGGTTATGCAACCCAAAACCTGTAAAACTTGCAAAATTTTCAGTGCCTAATATTGAGTATCTTTTGTACATGAATGCTTGACACAGCTCCTTGAACATGCAACTGAAGACATGAGATAACAGCAGAGATCCAAGCATTAAAATCACTGGCATTACATGCCCTGCCAATCCCCATTAACTTTCCTCCATCACAGATCCACAGAAATGCTTGCCTAGAGCAAGCCCAGGCTTTCCAAAGCCCAGCCTTTTAATCCTGTGTCCAGGAGTCAGGCTTCCAGTCTGAATCTCACCCACACTGCCAAAACCACTGATCACTGGTCACTTGGACAAACTTGTAGCAATGTCACCAGTTCACCAGCACTGGTACAACTCCATCAGGGCAAACACTGGGGTAAGGGGGTGATGGAAGCCTCAAGTGTCTGGCTTTCTTGTCTCTTTAAGACAATTTAAGCTCCTACACCCATCACATTTTAAATCTATATTTGAGAATATACATATAATATGTAAGAACCTGTCGAAGAAATTTTCACCATGAAAGGTTTTGTTTGAAGAATACGCCAAAAATACACTCTTGTCCTTCACACCACATTATGTTTTCATATCTGATTTACGCTCAGAAAGCATCATTTTGAAAACCTAGGCTCTGTTGGGATGCAGCTTTTAGCTCCTCCATTGCTTATTCTGATTCAGTTTTCCACATTAGCAACTATCCTCCATGGCTTTCACAGCAAAGCTGCCAACAACCTTATTCACAACCATATTTAGTTGTCAGCTCAGACAAGGGAACCATTTCTGTATTTTATCAATTGATCTTACACTTCCAACACAACAATGACCTTCTTTTAAGTTGCCTATTAACACACACTTATAGTCTTCATATAGGTTTGCCACAGAAGAGATGAAATTTACACATAATTTATAAGTTATCTCTGTAACGCAAGAACCTCGGCATGAAATCTTCTTAACTGCAAATGGTTTGCAAATCTACAGGAAAAGAAAAAAAAAGAAACTCAAAACACAAACTTCCTTTCTCCTATAAACAAGGCTAGGTCATAGCCAAAGCCAACAACGAAAACTGGCCATGTTTTATGATTGTGCTGCACCTGTAATTCCATGACACAACACCTCCTTCTGTCGATCACAAACATATTCTCCCCTGTTACAGCAGCTACGGCCAATTCGAAGTCGTCTCAACAAGGTTGTGCAGCAAACAGGCACCACCTCACCAAAATATTACAAAAAAAGTCTCTGAAAGCTGAGGATTTTTACAATACTTAGAGTGCTGTGCAGCACACAGCTCTCCACTGACTTCCAGAACAGATCTGTAAAGACCAGAGCCAGGCTGGAATCAGAAATTCAATACTCCCCAACACTGACTACAGCAAGGGAGTGAAAACAGGAGTTTAAATTACACTCTAAGACATCAACTCTTGAAACCAGATTATGCCGAGAAGGGTTTGCCCTTGGGGCCCGGCCAGTTTCACAAAACTCAATCAATTTTTAAAAATACACAACATGGTTGTGATACACAAGACAACTCAACTGCCTGAAAAACTTCAATGCTGCATGAAGAACCACAAAGTTTCTTTAAACAAGGGGTAACATCTAAAAGTTCTTCTGCTATGTGACAAGTGCATGATAGTTTGCGTACACGTAGTGACAAAGCCCATATGACAAAATAAAAGTTAGAATTTAATATTAATGGTTTTCTCTAAACAAATGACCACACATCCAGTGAAGCCACAAAATCAACTGACTTGTAAGGCTAAGACAAACACAAAAAGAAACTGACCCTGCTTGAAAACCCCAGTAAAGAACAACAGCTGTCATCTCTTCTTTGTCTTCCAGGCGATTACCATATGTTTAAACGTCTTTGTTGTTCATCCCAAGCAAACAAGAGATGAATACCTGATTCTCCCAGGAAAAAAAAACCAAGAACAAAAACAACCCAACTTTCAAAAAAAGTTTCTTCAGATGCCACTTGAGAATATCCAAATTGTGGTTACCCTAATACCAAATATTTATATTACATTATCGACTGTTGGCAACTCCAGTGTTTATAGATATACGCACTTAAAAACACTCTGCTTGCAAAAAGAAAAGGTCCCCGTATTGTGCAAGCGCAGAAATTATTATTTATATTGCCTCTGTAAGAAGATTTCGGGCGCAGCAGCAGATTTCCCTGCCCTGACAAGCAACAAGTGCATGGAAGGCTATCAACAAGACCCACTTAGGGTGCTCTTGACCCACTTAGAGCGCTCCACTGGCCCAAAGCCTCCTCCCGTAGCCGGCGGTTCCCGAGCGCTCCGCCGTGCCCCGGAGCGAACCCGCCGCCCGCAGGCTGCGCCGCCGCCCCGGACACC
>VYZT01041540.1:250850-287950 GCA_013400735.1 Pomatostomus ruficeps
AGGCGGCGCCGGGGCCGCGCAGCCGCACCAGGAGCGGAGCGGGGGCCGGAACCGGGATTATACCCCCACCTCCCTCCCTCCCGGGAACGGATTCGTGGAGTCGGTGGGGAAAGGCCTCTGAGATCCGCGGGTCCAGCCTGTGACCAGCCACCCCCGTGTCAACCAGACCGTGGCACTCAGTGCCGTGTCCGCTCTTCCCTTAAACACCCCCAGGGACGCTGACTCTACCACCTCCCTGGGCAGCCCATTCCTATGTCTAATCATTCTTCCTGTGAAGAACTTCTTTCTAATGTCCAGCCTAAGCTTTCAGCTGGCGCAGTTTAAGACTGTGAGCTCTCGTCCTGTCGCTGTTGCCTGGGAGAAGAGCCCGACCCCCACCAGGCTACAGCCTCCTTTCAGGGAGCTGTACAGAGCCATAAGGTTTCCCCTGAGCCTCCTTTACTCCAGCCTAAACATCCCAGCTCCCTCAGCTACTCCTTATAAAACATGTGCTCCAGACCCTTCACCAGTTTCATTGCCCTTTTCTGGACTCGGGTCCAGCACCCAAAAGTTCTTCCTGAACTGAAGGACTGGACACAGCACTTGAGGTGTGGCCTCACCAGTGCCAAGTACAGGGGAACAGTCACTGCCCTGTTGCTGCTGGCCACCCTATTCCGGATACCAGCCAGGATGCCACTGGCCTTCTTGCTCACCTGGGCATACTCTGACTCTTGTTCAGCCGGCTGCTGATCAACACTCCCAGGTCCTTTTCCAACAGGCTTTCCAACCACTCCTGTCCCCAGCCTGTAGCCTGGGATTGTTGTGGCCAAATATCAGAGGCAGTCAGCAAAGAATGGAGTTTCCAGCCCCCAGCACTGGCCTCCAGGCTGGAGGGTCTTCCCCTTTTACACCGCTTCCTGTGTGCCCTGAGCGGACGGCACAGCGTCACCCTGTCCTATTGAAATCGGTGTCACGGGAAGCCCCACGCCACGCAACACTGCCACGGCAGAGAGGGAACAGCCCAGAGCCATCCCGGCACAGCACAACTCACTGCGGGGAAGGTGCCCAACAGAACACATGCCAGAAAGGACAAGAGGAATCATGATCAGCAGTGGTAAATCCTCAAATAAAAATAATAAAACCCCCATTATAATACAATGATCATATCATGCTCATGCCCTCCATCCATCAGTCTCCTCCTGCAGGACCTGAAGCTCTTAGTATAATGTCTTGTTTCTTAGCTCTGTTTAAATGACAGTTGAAATATATTTTTTTTTTTTTTTTTGCGTTGGAAGAGATGATTGGGAGGGGACCTCATTGATGTCTGTAAGTATCTAAACGGGGGTGCCAAAAGGATGGAGCCAGGCTCTCCTCGGTGATGCCAAGCAACAGGACAAGAGGCAACGAGCAGAAACTGATGCGCAGGAAATTCCACCTGAATATGAGGAAGAACTTTACTGTACAAGTGTTGCCCTGAATTTGCAGTGTTTCAGTGTTTTTCCTTCTGTAAATATTTTCAGACCTTTCTGTACCATGGCCATGGTCTCTTAGCTACTATCTATGTTATTCTATGTTTATGAATTCCAGTATACTGGGTGGAGAAATATGATTGACAAATGCTTTGACCAGTGGATTATGAGGTGTTGATTTCTACCTCCAATCCACGGTGATTTGTGAAAACATATAAATAAAAGCAGAGGGTTCCGCCCTCTCTCTCTTTCTGCTCCTCTGTCTGCTGTTCAGTGTAGTTCCTTATTTAGCTCTCCTTAGGGGTTCCTCGGCCTACTAGGCCGGCCTGACGAGTGCTACATACAAGTGACCGTGCACTGGAACAGAATGTCCAGAAAAGGTGTGGAATCTCCCTTTATGGAGATATTCCAGAATCAGCTGGACACAATCGTGTGTCACGTGCTCTGACCAGATGACCCCCTGTGGTCCCTTCCAGCCTGACCCATTCTGTGACTCTGTGGTGTGAACATCCCCCATGTCCAGGGCAGCTGGAGGAGGAGGAAGAGGCCCCCCCGGACAGGGTTCAGTGGCTGGGACTGAATCGCCTGCTCCAGGCACGGCACCGGCTGGGAGGCCACAGCTGGTACAGGACCAAAAGGATGGTGAAAAGCAGACAGGGTTCCCAGGCCTGACCTGGCAGGAGGCATCAGGGAAGCCTGGCTCAGGTGACAGGGCCAAATGCCTGTGTCTGGTGTAGAGGCACGCAGGGGGAACACCAAAGAGAACAAGAACTTGCCCTGTTAGGGAATGGGAAGTGTTGGCAGAGCAGCAGGAAAACCTGCGTGACGTGGAGATTTCACCTCCCAAAATAGTGCCCTTGGGGAAAATGGTGGAAACCCTACACCAGCATGTTTTACAGTGAGACCAGTCAAAACACGAAGGGAACCCTACCCTCTTACAGGACAATCTTAGCAATTGCCAGGGAGAATAACTGGATGATCTGGAGAGCCTGTCTGTGATTTGTGTGGCTCTATGTCCTTTAATGCTTTGCTAAGCCACATTTGAATCAATACGCTTGTCCCTACACCCAGAAATTTTAGATCAAAGCAGTGAGTGTGAATAAGATAGTTAATGGAAGCAAAATTATCCCTATAAATTAATATTTGAGTTGTTTTGATCCCTAATACCCACAAAAAATAAATACATCCTGCCCATTCCTTAAAACTCTGCTTATAAATCTATGATTCCCTGTGGTCTCCTTTAAAATTTGTCCCATCTCACACATTCATTAAAGTTTCTGTTACTGTGAAGGGAGCAAGAAAGTTACTGAACACTATGGTTGCGCTCTTACGTGTACTTATGGTTTCTCTCATCAATCAAAATGTATTTTGACAGCCGTTGGGCAGCAGCATGGGGAGCAGCAGCTGCAGTGGCTGCTCCAACTCCACCCCGTGCCTGTCGGATGAAGTATTTCCTGCCCTGTCTTTCAGGATTTCTTCTGTAAAATGGCGCTAATGATTTTAAAATATTTTGAGCTTCACTGACGAAAAATAGATGTAAAAGCTGCATGTCATTTTCATCTGTCATTTCCTGTCACCATAACTTACTGTGTACTCAGCCGGTTAAGAGGGAAAATGAGATAGGAATACTGATTCAATAAATATTAAGTAAAAGGAATTTGGGTAGTTTATTCTGGTTCAAGAGCCTGGAAATCAAAACGCAAAGCTGTGCTCTGCACTACAGCAGAACACATTTTCAAAAGCAGAGTTATGTACTGCCTGGGCATTTACAGATGATTCCTAGAAAATGTAGCAGCATTAAAATGTTCATTGTCTTAATGCCTTCAGAATGTGTCGGTCCTGTATACACAGCCCTGTCATTTGTGGAAGTTGGCAGGTCATTACAGGTTAACTCTGTTGTTCCCAAGCAGGAGAAAACAAATTTGCCTGTGGCAAATGGAACTGAGACTGGCCAGAATCATCACAGTGAATTGCAGAGGGCTGCCACTCTAAAAAAACTGGACTAGGTATTTCCTCAGCCCCAGAAGATGCTAAGTACTCATGCAGTTCCTTGAGGCTGTGGACAAGACACGGTTACAATTAGCTCCAACACTGGGTCTACCCTACATCTTTTCATTTTTTCCCCTGAAAGGCAGCCTTGTCCTTGCATGGTAATGCCTCATCCTGCCCATCCCGCATGATCTCGGTGCTCTGGGAGTCTTGTGAAGGGCTGACACAGCGATATGGCACTCTAGGGAGAGCCATAAGACAAATCATGATTCAGAATAAAACTGCCTTAGGGTAAGGAAGAGCCTGGACCTTTTTTTTCTTTTTCCCCAGGATGTGTTATTGCTGCAAGGCTTTAAACTGCTTCATCTCTGTTGGCAAACATACCTGAACAGCTCCCTTGTGAATTCCCCAGGACAGCTGCCTCCATGTGACAGCACCGATGGGGAAAGGGTCTGGAGGAGCTACTAAATTCTCCCTGCCTCCCAGCAAAGTGGTGTCTGCTCATTCCCTGTATTTCTTCCGTTATCAGAGTCTCCCTCCTATCCCAAATCACCAAGGGCACAGTGATGCTGCTGAAGACTGGTACCTGCTGCAGCCGCTACATTCCAAACAGCTGGAACTGTTGCCAGTCCTGGGGGGGGCATCAGAGCCAGCTTGCATTGGGTGGGCAATCTGGAGAAGTAACTGGGACACTCAGGGCAGGTGTCCAACGTGAGTGTCTCAGGGTGGTATTTAGTAGTTCTTTTTATGGCTGCTGCATTTTATCACTGCTTACAGGGAGAATTCCTTACCCTATTTGCTCCCCCTTTCTGTCTTTCTATCTTTGAGGAAATGTGATCACATAGGTCATACCCTTCTGAATTCTAATGCAAAAAAATAATATATTTCAACTGTCATTTAAACAGAACTAAGAAACAAGAAATTATAGAACATCTTCAGGTCCTGCAGGAGAAGACTGAACACGAGCACGCTGTGATCTTTGTATCATACTGGGGGGCTTATTGTTATTTGAGGATTTATAACTTCTGATCATGATTCTTTTTGTCCTTTGTGGTACATGTACTGTTGGGCATGGAAATCTAACCTTTGCTTATCTTTGAGGCTGGTTATATTTAGACTTCAGAGCTGGTATTCTCAGGATGTGGCCCAGTCCCAAAGCCTGCGGCTGGGACAGGTTACCCACTCTACAGTCTCTGCATCCACAAGCCTTTGCACACAGGGTACAGGTGCCAGGGAGCCAGAGTTTGGCCAGGATACACACCTGCACCAAGGAGATGGGATGCACCTCTGGGTCCCAGGGATTAGACAGTCAGTGTCTGCCTGTGAGAAGAAGGGGGTCTGATGTTATGTTCACATCTGCTGTCTGTCCTATGACAGTTTTCCTTCAGAGCCTCCCCTTCAGTCAACTTGATTTCATAGAGTATCTGCTAGAAACTATTTAACCTGAAATGTAGTTAAACAAAAGCTAAATGAAAGTTAATAACCATATAAGCAGCTGATTCTGGAAAAGCCTTGTGACAGACACTTAAGAAATGTCCTGCAGTCACTGGAAGGTATTTACCAAGGTCTCCTTGGGATGTTCTGCGGCTATGTCAGCAGATGAAAATACTGTCTGTATTTCTGTAGCCACAGGTGATTAAGAATTGCTCCCACAGCGTAATTTAAACCTACTGGGCTTCTCCCTGGATGGGGTCAAGTGAGCAGAGACTCATGCATGTTTGATTTCCTATGCCTGAACAAGATCTGCTTCATTTGTGCTTTGTCCAGGCTACAAAACTGTGGTCCATATAGAAGGTACCAGTTCCACCAATGCTGCATGTCTGGATTCAACGTGGCTGTTTCCTGATTGCAAAAGGCAGCAGCTGCTCTGTTACACTGAGCTCTGAGCAGGCACAGACTTTTGGGGGACAAAGAATGGGAGTCTCCAAATGAATCAAATGGCCTAAAGTTCAGCAGTGTTAAAAAGTTCATTTAAATTTTCTCACAACCCTGACATCTTCTTTTTAGCATGCTTAATATCAACTGAAATTTTCTGTTTCTGGGATCAGCTATTGCTCAGCTTACCTTGCAGCAGAGCACACAGTAAGGCCTCATTCATTCCCACTATAACTGAGGTAATACTTGCCAGTTGGAAAATGGTGACAGATTTGCATCCTGTCCTGCTCCATTTAGGAGCCCATGTTCACTGACTTGCAGTAACAATATATTTGCTTCGTGCCTTTAAATCCAAAATATTTTAGTTTGACACGACTTAAGGGTGGCCATTTCTATCAGCCTTGAAGTGCAGGGTTGGAATGTGGCAGCCCACAGTACAGAACAGTGCATAGTGTGAGTATCTTACCCATATGAAACTGCAAACAGAATTGGAGCAGGCAGAAACCGGGCTGACCTCCCTAAGCCTTTACTTGAGCTGCAAGAATCTTCAATAGCCATAAATAAACAAGCCCTGAGCTGACCTCTCTTTTGTAGCACAGCCCTTCCTCCAGCATTGTGCCACAGTAATACTCTGCTGCTTCAGCCCCTCTGAGGCTCCTGCTGAGTCCCCCAGCAACCACCTCCGAGCATCCGACCCTGCAAGGTGCTGCTGAGCCTCTTTGTGCCAATCTGAGTGTCCCCACACTGTGTGGATACGGCTGTCTGCCTGCCAGAGTGGATGAGCAGAGAACCTAAGCCTTCAATTAAACCTTCTTCAGCCGTATTTCTCAAAGAGCCTTACAGAAAAAGGAGGTATTCTACTCAGGAGGAGACTGGAGGTTAAAATGCGAGGAAATTAAGTAACTATTTGAAAATTACAAAGCAGATTATCAGCAGAGCTCAGAATTAATCTTAGCTTCCAGCCCCACACCCCTCTCTATCACTTTACACATCCAACAAGGCACAACTTCAAATCCACCACTGTTTAACTTCCATTGTAAAGAAGCAGATTTGCTGCAGCTTTCTGGCTTCCTGTGGACTTGCATCAAGCCAATCTGACTGTGTTCTTATTTTATACCTTTTACCACCCTACAGAGGTTCTCTGATGCATAAGCGCCACTGAAAGTAAGTTTGAAGCTAAGAGTTTAGTGGGATCAAATTTTTGGATACAAAATTCCCTGAAAATCTAAAATACTGAAACCTGGGTCTTGTGGAAAAAAAAGGGGGAGGAAAGAAATCCAATGGTCACTTCTCTCCTATCGCTATATGGTTCCAGTCCAATGGGAACTGCTGGCTCCAACCAGGCTGCCAGAGGTCCGGAGTGCTGGGACAAAAGGCCAAAATACATCTTTTTTCCATCCAGGCAACATTTTAGATGGAAAAAGAAGGCCATATCCAGGGACACCCAGATGAACAGCAGCCCTAACAATGCCAACTTTTCCGCTCCCAAAGTTGTTTACACCCACAAAATTAATTGTGGTGCCAAACTGCAAGGAGAGCTGTGACTCCCTGCAATGTGTGGTCTTTATCAGAAGGCCAGATGAAGTAATTTTGAATGATCAGACACATTAGCAATGCCTCAGGGTGTCATACACAAATAGATGACGCCTTCAAGCACTGATGCAATGAGGATGGACAAGAACATGGGGTGAGGATGGTGGGAGGAAAGGTCTTTTTCAGATGTATCCAAGGTACAACAAATTTTATTACTGGGCTAGAAACACAGAGTATCCCAGGAGTGAATGGCTCACACATTTGATCCAATCTTGGGCTCAGTCCAGCTCCCACTGAAGTTTAATGGGAGTTGGATCAGGCCACTGCACTCACATTTTTTCCATGCATGGAAAACTATTTCCGTTACTTTGAATTACAATACCACTGGCTTTGGATTTTATATAATAAAGTAAATCTAGGCCACTGTTTATATTCTGAAAAACTGCATTCTGGGATGCCAGCAAATATATTGCCTGTTGGATTAAAAAACATAAAATAAAAACTGGACACATTGGTTTAAAAAAAAACAACAGCTCCTAATTATTAAGCATATTTTTTCTTCCTTGTGCTTTTCTGGAGTCCTCAAATATTTGAAGCATGAAAGGTACATATAAATTCTTCTCTGGTGGTTGAAATGGTGGAATCTGTAAAACTGCAATGTTTTATAAGAAACAGAGGTTTAATATAAAAATAATAATCTTCATGACTGGTTCATTGCTTATTGGCATATTTTGCGCATTTTAAAATTTACAGGGAAAAAAAAACCCCTTGCAATGTCAGTAACAAAGGGGATGTATATTAGCAAACCCTTGTATTTTGGGAATTGGCTTCTCTTGATTGTTCTGACTGCAGATGAACTCTGCAGATGCCGAGAGGTACAGGAAATGTCTTGTGCTAGAAAGAGCATTTGCTCCCTGCTTTATAAATTGAATTCTACTAAAATCCCAATGTGGTAAGACTGATTAGCAGACTTTGGTAATGCCTTCTGCCCTGGTACAGTTTTACTGTAGTCTTTTATTACCAAGGAAAAACACAGAAAAGGCTTCAATCAGTGAACACACACCCACACTCTGGGAGCAAATGTTCCTGTGGTTACCTTATGCCAGGGAAGAGCACGGCCCCTGGACTCTGAGACACAGAGCAGCAAAATAAAAGCACCTCACCAAAAGAGTAAAAGAAAAACACACATATACACAAGCAACCGAGGGAAAGAGATGTCATTGAGGGGCATTTAATGTTAAAGAGAAACTATACAACTGGGCTGGTGGTGAGGATTTCACAGAGCTGAACAAGGTGACCACCTGCATCTACTTCAGAGAGAACCGGCAGCAGGATGAGGAGTACTTACGCAATCCTGTGCACATGTGTGTGTGCAACGCTTCTTTCTACTGACAAAATACACCCTGCAAACATCCCTGGCACCGGCAGCTTTTCCTCTGTATGGAAAAATTAAGTTTCAGCATGGGATTAAAATTTTAAAAAAAAATCCGTCACATGCAAAGCCATGTTGTCTGAGCTGGACAGATTTCCCTCGGCCCAGATGGTACAGAAGAGTCAGGTGCTGGCTTCACGGGGACTCCCAGGCTGGGCACTGGTCAGCCACAGGCTGAACCTTCCTTCCTCACAACAGCAGGCTGTGAACTTTCCTCTACCCCACTGTGGTCTGGGGAGCATCCAGGAAAGGTTTACAAGACTGCAGATTTTAAGCCATATCCTTGCAGCCTTAGCTAACCTTCCCTCTAACATGACAAAGCCCTTTAGAGGGACTGAGAATCAGTTCCAAATTCCCCGATGCAGGACTTGAAATTTGAGTAATTAGGACTCCCCCATGTCTGGCTGTAATTTCCAATGTGCAGTAACTATTGCAAAATGCTGAGATTTACTCATCAGAAAGAACCCACTTCTCTTCTTCTCACTGGCTTTCTTTCTGTAATGAAACAGCACGTGCTGGCGTGCTTTGCCAGCACCTCCTCAGCTTCTTCACCCTGACTGAAACATCCAAAGGGAGAGGCACCCAAAGACAAATTCCCCAGCAGAACTGAAGGAATGTCAAATTAGCTGGCCTGACGGGGGAAACTTCAAAACCAAGATGTCTCTTAAATAAGCTTCTTTAATTATTATCATCATCTGTTTATTTATACAAATATAAAATATATTTATATAGATTTATATAATATAGATTTGTCACTTTGGTGGCTCCTCTCATTTACAGACATACTGGTCAACGATCTCTGTGCACTTTTTACACTTGACATAACAGCACCAGTGGAACTTGCAGTGGCAGCGCTCTCGCTGCACCGTCTTGAACTGGTCGTAGCCCCGGCCGCAGCACATGAGTTCGCAGCCGTCCATGCCCTCCGAGGTCTTGTTGCACAGCCGGCCCTGCGTGCCCAGCGAGCCGGTGGTCTCGTTGCGCAGGCAATAGTCCGGGCTGGGGTCCACGTAGACCAGGTCCTCCTGGGTGGGCATGTTGAAGCGGTTGTTCACCAGCTCCAGCTTGCCCTTGCGGCTGATCCGCATGGCCGCGGCGCTGTCATACTTCTCCTTCAGCAAGTCGCCCACCTTGCGGAAGTCGGCCAGCTGCAGCCAGCAGGTCTTGAGGCTGCACGAGCCCGACACGCCGTGGCACTTGCAAGCCACGTCTGCCAGCTTGTACACGGCCTGTGGGGAAAGAGACGCAATCAGGCAGAGCTGTGTTTATTCCTGCTGCACTGGCAGCTGGCTTAATTACAATGAATTCATCGTGCTTTCAGAACCGCTTTGATTATCCCGCAATTTCTGTTGTTTCGCCCTTCAGAAGAGACAAAGGTCTTCTCCTCCCCCTGTTACGACTGCTACATTCCTGCTCCCTAAATATTTCTATTTCTGGTCACACTGACTGCAAACACAACTTCCTCACCCCACCTTCTTTCCCTCTGGCAGATTTCTGGCTTGACAGCAGGGTCAAGAATAGGAGAAAAAGAGAAAGAGCCCCCTTTGCATGGACTCTGGAAATTCCCCATCCCACAGACCACCACAGTGTGGCATGTTTTTTCCATTCAGTGCTGCAGAAAGAGAACACCTGGGAACCAGCCCATTTCCTACCACCGGCACCAGGAACCGACAGTATCGTTACAGGGATACATCTGCATCCTTTGGAAATAAATCCACGGACCCACACCCTTTCCCTTCATCTCTCCTGAGAGGAGCCCATCCAGAGGCAGTGTCCAGAGAGAGGCAGGCAGGGGTGGTGGGGCACAGGATGGACACATGTCCCTGGAAGGGAGCTGTTCCCTCGGCTCGAGGTGCTCCCCAGGCGTGCCCTGGCAGCAGCGCAGCCCTCACTGCATTCCTGCGCCATCTCGTGCCCGGCTCTCTCCAGCTGTATTTTCAGGAGCCTGCAGGGGCTGCAGATGCATCACACCCCTGGAAATCCAGCATCAAAGTTAGCAAAGAGTCTTGAAAATTCAGGGCAGTGAGTGTAAAACCCTCATCAGAGCAAGCACAGGATGTAAAGGTTTTTTACCTTCCTCCTCTCCACATTAGCTGGAAGGCAAGAGAAATACTCTACAATAACAAAGCTGAAAACCAAGGAAAATAAACTGAAATGCAGGTTGAGCTTGTTCTTTCCATTCATTTCAGAGACAGGTACAAAACTACAATGCCACTTGAGATCCTGTCAGGCACTGGCAGAGCTTGCAAAGCCAGAGCTGGGCATCCCCTCACCGTCAGAGCTACTCTGTGTTACAGCAGCTTGAGCCCCCAGCCCTTGCTCCTCATCCTCTCACCAGCAGGCTCACATCTGCTCTCCCAAGGCCATCCTGCATCCTGCAGTGCTTTTGCCAGATCCCACATGCCAAGCAGAGATGTAAAATTACCACCAGCTGTATTGGTGGGGGAGAGTGAGGAACACAAGAACAAAATAGGGTGCTCTGAAAGAGATGGCCATGGGTCTCCCAGCCAGGTTTTCTGCTGGAAAAAAAGCAGCCAAACACAGAGGTTTCTTTTCTGCCTCACTCAATGACACAGAAGAAAGCTTCCCAGGTCTCTGCTTTCACGTGCCAAGGTGATTAAGGCAATTGAGCATACTGCAAGCAAAACCTTCTGCCTACAACAACGTTCTGGACCGGCAGGGAGAGGTCAAGAGTTCTCCTACAACAACTGGTTGCTCCTTGCCTAATAATGTCTAGTGCTTTTGACAGCTAGTGAAGATTCAATTTGGCTTAATGGCTAAATCACATGGAGGCCAATCCAGCTCCTGAGAAAGTCAATGGAGTGAGTCCTTAAAACAGAAAGGCTTTAGTTCTGCTCCTCAGAGCTCAATTTACTGAGGCAATCCCTCACGGCACAATGTAACAGCTACAAGCCGGGAGTTAAGCACTTGTCTTGGATCAAACTACAGCTGCAGAGGACCAACCACACCGTTACTTATGGACTCCTGCTGCACTATGACCAGACAGGCTACAGCTGAATTTCCTGAGCACCAGACACTTACTATATCCTCACTGCACTGCCAGCCTGCTTGTTATAAGCCTGTGTTAGCACTTTTTGGTTATGGTTCTGTCAAATCCCAGGCCACTCATGCCTTCCTTGTCCTTGCGTGTGTTTTCATAAAGTATTATGATTCTTCCTAATCCCGGGCTTTGTTCCTTTAGAAAAACACTGCAACTCAATCCGCCTCAGTTAATGTCATGGGAATGAGTTCACTCCGACTTGGCTTTAGGCAACTGATGCTCAAAACATCTGGCCCACGTGGGCAGTAGCTGTTCTGGGGAAGGCGAGTGCTCCCAGTTACCACAGGTGAGCATGGTGCCACTCANGCAGCCACAGCTTCAGTTGCTAAATGACTTTCCCCCTTTGCTGCTCAGATGAGGAGAAAGCAGAGGAAATTGGAGAATTCCTCTCTGACCAGGCTCGGGTCAAGGTAAAGAATAACAGACCCCCCAAGCTGTTCTGAGGGCAGGATCTGATCGATGGCCACGCCACTTAAACAGGTTGAAAATGCCTCTAAGGGAAAGGCTTAAAGCCCCTTCTCATAAGCCCAAGTTCTCTTCCAGTTCTTTTTGTGCACGAATGGGAACAGGAAGAGAATTAATGGGCAATTCCTACGTGGTCAATTAGCCAGACCCCTTCCAGGCTCTTCTGGCAGTGGCTGGAGTGCCTGATGACTGAGGGCTGCCATATGCTGACTGGGTAAACAGCGTGGAAGGACTGACTGCCACAGCCTGCCAGACAGAGCGACAGATAAGGAATGGGGGAAGTAAGAGAGGGTAATGGAAACCAATTGGAAGAAAAAGACAGATGGAAGGAAAGGACACACTGAGATAACAGCCAAAGACAAACAAACAAGAGCAATAAAGCCAGAAGCCAGCACCACAAGGACTCTGATGTGAAGGGGTGATGGGGTCAGGACTGCCTGGAAGATAAAAAACCTCTGATCCCCTCCTGTGCCCCCCCAGCTCCTTCTGAGGACCATGGAGAGAAGGGACAATCCTCTCTCCTACCACCAGAGCTCCTCAGGATTCAAGGAGAACTTTCTCACTCATAGGAAATCGAGTGAAGGGACATGACAAAAATCTGTCTATAAATCAGAAGGCATCAGTGGAAACACTGGCTGTGAAAGCAGACCCAGGCTATAGTGGGATGGCAGCTGTGGTCACTCTGCAGTGCTCACTGCTGGGTCTCCAGAGTCCTTTCTTTTGGCATAAACTTCTGGGAATATGGAGTTACATATGCACCTTCCTACTTACAAAACCAGTATCTCAGGAGTTTAGAAATGCAGAACTAGACAGGATCTCCTGGGTTATTAAGCATGATCTCTTGCTGTTATAAGCACTGCTTCAAGTAACGTTTTCCCTAGATGGGTAAGATGCCCTTTTAAAAGCAATTAGGTTTTCAGCCACCATTATTCAGATCGCTATTCCAACAATAAAGTATCTTTTTCTGATTTCCAGTCTATATGTATTTACTTTATGCCCTTTTGCTACTGTGCCAAATGGGCCTTTTGGTTAAAAAGTACTTTTCCTTCCCCAATATTTCTCCCACGAACACAGACATCAGTCATACCCTCTCTCCACTTTCACTTTACTAGGCTAAATATGGCAAGCTGTTCTAGCCCACTTTCTTAAGAAAAGATTCCTATCCCTTGGGTCAGCCCTAACAAGCCTTTTCTAGTCTGAGGTCATTTTACTTGGGAATATGAGAACATACAATACTTTGGGGCCTCAGGAGAGCTTAATACAATGGCATTAGTATTCCCCCATGTTGTATAAAAACACTTAGGTCTAGTATGTTACAGGGTATTTACTACCTTCCAAGCCACATTGCAGTCATTTGCAGCCAACTGCTGCGACCAATCCTTTCCTCCTCTTTTCCTAATGACTAAAGATATATTTCATACAAAGCCTCAACTGCTTGTCTTAACGTTGTCTTACTGGATGTCACTAGCTGCTGTATGAAATTCAGATTCTCCTCTGCAGTCAGAATACCTGCCACCTTTGCATCAATAGCAAGGTTCACCAGCCCATTCCTAACGCTTGCGTTGAGGCTGGGAAACAAAAATACTAAGGGCAAGTCCTTGATGAGCTCTGCTAATCAAGCTTCATTAAAATCAATCTACATTCTTTCACACAGCTTACTGATGTCTTTCCTTGAACCAGTTTCTTGTCCATCTCACAGCTACTGCAATTTTCGTTTTATTTCCCAGTTTAACCAAGAATTTCCCATGTGGAAAATACCTCAAATGTTTCACAGAAGTTCACACTAATGAGACCTATCAGACCTAGTCTGCTTTTAGAAAATCAGTGATGTTCTAAATGATTGTGTGATCAACCTTTGAAAAAGTCTTCTCAAATTATTTCCTATTTTCCTCTGACATATCTAATGTCCCCCACTCCAACTCAAAGCCCCAGACAAAGCACTCACTCACTTTGGGTACCAAAACTTCTCTGGCTTTAGACTCAGCCCTATTCTCACTGACTGTCTCCTTTCTTCCAATCTCTTCCAGTTTGCAAAGTATAAAAAACTTTTGCTGTTTGTTTTATTAGCCTTTGCAAGGTCTGACTCAGCATGATTTTTACTTTTTTCACCTCACCTTCACATTTCTTGACCTCTAAGACAGAGCTTTTCATTATTTATTTGCTATCTTTTTTTTTTTCCCCTCTATTCTTAGTAGGCTCTTGGTCTATTCCTAACAACTTCTTTGTGGCAGTTATTCATTCAGTGAGGTCTGGATATTCTTCCTACAACCTTTTTCCTCTTGTTGGCATGCAGAGTTGTAATGGCTTTAGCATCTTTGACTTGAAAAGGTTCCAGATCTCCTCCACATCCAGTTCCTCGGCTGAGCTTATTAACCAGCTTCCTTAGTTTATCAGAGTTTGTTTCGGGTTTTTTTTGAAATCCACAAGCTTAATTACACACTGGTTTATACTTCCATTTAATTTAATCTAAAATTACTCATGTTCATTTAATCCAGGTTGTTTTCTACAGCCATCTGTTCTACAGAGTCCACAAAACCCAGCCTTGGAATAACTGCTAGCTCCTTTGGAAAACCTTTGCCCAGGTCCTGTGTTAACTGAAGGCACAGAAATCACCTTGAGAGCTGCTCTGTGGAGCCCAAAGAAGCAAAGGCACTGCAGCCTTCCAAGCACAATTTAAACAACTTCCTGCAATGCAGTAGAAGCAGGACATAACTGGCTTTAACTCTGTCCCTAAAGCAGGAGAAAACTTCCTTTCATCTGTATCCTCACTTGGAATCACAGCTCAGAGAGATTCTTGCCCATGTAACAGGAATAAGGTGGCAGGGCAGTGCTTTACCCACACTGTAGCAGAAATTATCTTCTGCCTTGACCTTGTAATACAGATGTTCCTGCAGCTCACCTGGCACCTCAGACTATATCCTGTCTCTGGGCCCACCAGGCAGTAAGACTGGCTGTTGGACTGTCATGTTCACTCCTTATTTTAGGCAGGGTATTTATTTGTAGCAATCCAAGTTCATGCTCCAGATATGTAGGATGTTCAAAGCAAGTAATGCAGAAAAGAATGTCACATTCAGGCTACTGCTCCACCACATACCTCCCATTTCCAAGCAAATGCAGAGCCTCTGCCCATCTAAGCCAAAAAAAATCCCAATCCCAAACCAAAACTCACTGAGTTATACAGCTTTCAAGTCCAGTTTTTCACCTACTGCTAACTTACCCCAATTTGGTTTTGCAAAAGAAGCATGAAGTACTTGCAATGCTTTAACCTGACACATTGATTTCACAACCCCAAAAAATAGAACAAATCATCTTTGGTGGCAAAATGAAGCTGAAATTACATGCAGAAAAGAAAGACATCCAAGGGAAAGGGAAAGATAATTCAGTAACAATTAGAAATAAGAAAGGGCAGAGAATTGATAAGGAAACTAAAGATATCAGTTAAGAATGTGCAGAAGAGCAAGACTAAGTACACTTAATGGGATTTTTTAACATGAATTAGAAATAAAATTAACCTTTGAAAAGCTTACTGCTAGGGAAGAATGATAAAAATTTAAAACACCCTGGGGAAAATGCACAAATGTTCAAGTTAGCATTCCTGTTCTACGTTTGGAAAGAGCTAGGATTACACAGCTGCACTGCATATGAATGATGCTACACCTTCCAGGCTATTAATCACAGACAGAGGAATTGTGTGAAAAGCAGAAGTGCATACCCTGAATGCATACAAAAGGGGTATGGGAAAATTGGAAAGGGTACACTAAAGTGACAGGAAAATGATTTGATGGCTGATGAGAACCTCTGGAAGTGAGAGAGTCTTCAGTGCTCAATCTACTTTGTCAAGAAAGAATGGTGAATAAATTACAGCAGAGTGCGCTGAGGAAATTCTGATTATTAAGAGGGTTTTGGATTTAACTGTAAAAGCCAGGAAAATAACTGATTGGAAGTTGGTGCCAGATAAATTCAAATGATCATTAGGTTCAGAGTTGAAACAGTGATTAATGCTGGTAGCATACTACAAAGGGAAGTGATGGATTCTCCATCCCTAGGGGTCCTCAGATCAAAACCGTGAATCCTCTCAGGAAACGTTTGTCACCTAAATGCAAACTATTTATTGTGCTCAGTACCAAGGTAACTGAACAAGGCCTGAGTTTGAGAGATAGCCACGCTTCTGGCCTTATATTCCCAAAAATCTAGATTATGGTAGTAGGAGAGAACTCTACATGCCACAGGGTTCTTCTTTTCACCACCAGCCTGTCACTTTCAGAGCTCTGGGAAGCTGATTTCTTAGACATGTACCTTAAAAATGGGCCATAACAGCACCTGGTTTATTTGGAAAGGGCTTAAACGTCTGCATATGTGTGCCATACAGTATCTCAACACACCCCAAAATCCACTGGCTTCAGCTGGCAATGGAAGCCCGACATTAAGACTAGAATACTGTCAATATTGTCTGTAATATTCACAAAAATGCAGAAAATGTGACTGTACACTTTTACTGGGGCATCACTGATTATCCTCCATCAAAACTCCAAGAAATTCGGTATCCAGCTACCTCCAAGCCTTGTGACTCTCTCTCTGAGAAAAACGGAAGGGTCAGGAGGAAGGGTCTTACCCTGCGGCCGGCCTCGTTGTTCTGCAAGTTCATCAGCATGCGGGCCTGCTCTTCCGAACCCCGCACGTAGTTCTTCTCCCTCTCCTTGGCATCCACGAACTCCTTGGCAAAGCGGTATCCGTACTCCACGTTATCCCCGCAGCCGCCCCACAGCCAGTCTCGGGGCAAGTCCTTGGGCCGGGCGGTGCGGCTGCAGCCACAGCTGGACAGCTCTCCCTCGCGGCAGGCGCGGCTGATGGCGTTCACCACCCCGGCGGCGCTGACGGCATAGGTGAAAGCAGTCTCTCGGCTACCTGGGAGAGAGCAGGGAGAGCCAATTAGCCCCACCAATTAGCCCCACACAGATCTCATTTCGTGCAGCCAGCAGCACGCCAACAGGCTGCAGGCAGTAGGGCACGGTGTGCTCCGAGAAGGTGCACAGGATTTACTGGAACAAAAGAAGGCCATGGTCAAGTGCCAGGGCTCTATCCCATTCTGGACAGCAACTCCAGAGGCAGGGACTGCTCAGCCTCCTTCCCCTTCACTTATCCTTTCATTCTAACCTGGGGGAAACTCTCAGCCAGCAAGAGGGTTGTTCACTTGCTGAAAATACAGCTGCTGACTTAGCCACTGCATTTGCCAATAATCATTAAGAACAAGTAACGAGGCTGGGTCTGTGCAGAAGGAGCACTCTGGTTAAACCAACTGCCACTCTGGAATGGCTTTCATTTAATTGGGACATGCAGTCTTTATGGGCTTCTCTTCATCGACCTTATTTTGGCTTACATAAGGTCAGCTGAAAATTGTTTGGAGACAAAGTGAAGGAAACTCACTTTTACACTACAGCATCAAGGCAGGGGCTCTTCCACTGCCTGCAGAACCACAGTGCTGGAAGAAGTAAAGCTCCCACATAGGCCATAATAAAGGAAAAGACTTTCCATTAGCAGGTTTACTGGAGACTGCCCTGCTTGGCGTGTATGCCCTACACCGCTCAGCAGCTGAGCCAAGCAGCTGGATCAGGTCTCCAGCTCTGTATTCCTGGCAGGGATTCAGCCCCAGTGTGACTGGAGCACCAGCACAGCCAGAGCACTGCAGGAGGCCAAGCACCAGGAGTGCTGAGCGTCTGCAGAGGGGGAGAAGGAGCAGCAGGCAATCCCCACCTGCACTCTCACCACACGGTCTAATAAATAACTAAACCAACACCTTCAGAACCATTGTGCTCATCACCAAACTTTCAGGTGATAAAGGGAACAGCTGCCAAAGCTTCATTAGAATCATCAATCTAACTGTGAAGGGCTACTTACACCAAACCCCAGCAAGATGCTCTCAAGCAAATTTTAATGACTTCAAAGGGCAGATCCTCAAAGAATAGTTTATCACCAGCTCAGAAGGCTCTCAGTGCCAGCTCCCTCAGCAGGGCTGAGCTGATGCATTCTGTATGCTCTTGTTCCAATTTGCATGAGCTGACAATCTCTAATTAATAGCAGCTTATCACCAGCTTAGTGGTAATGACCCAAGACAAAGGCAAGGCTGTAAATGGCATCCACCTTCCAGAACAACTTTTGATGTTTTTACCACCCCCCTAAATGAGAGATGCACACTAAGGGCTTCTGCTCTGGAACACAGCTGATAAAACACTACAGGACACATAATACAGAAGGGAGGTCCTTACTCGCAGGTCATTAGAAGAGAACTGTGCCTGAAGAAGAAACCTCCCTGATCCAAGAGATACACAGGAGTGACTCCTAGGTAAGGCAACTCAGCTGAGACTGGCCCATAAGGGAGTTAGGGTAATTCTTCAGGAACTAAAATTAAGCTTTTACTCATCTAGTTTGTTTTGCATGTTATGGGTATTTTAGGATAACAGTCCAATGTGCAGGTTTGCCCCTACCTGTATGGAGAAAGCCCTGAGGACATACTCAGGGAGAGCACTCCCCTCTCTATGGAGATTAAAGTACATTCAAGGAAAGGTCCTCACACTGTGACAGCTCGTGCAACAGAGCCTGCATGACTCCAGGTGCTTAGCATCCTTACAGTCTGAGATCCCTGAAAAGACACTGGGATTTACACTTTTACTGTCCATATTTTAACCATCTCCACCTGTCAGATGTAGCAGCACAACTCAGTGTGCAGCCCCTGCATCTGCAAGATTTGTTCAGGCTGCTGAGAATGGTTGTGGGAAGAGGCTGGAACAAGTCACAGCAGGGTGGGGTTTTTTTACCCCCCTTGCTGCCCACAAAGCAAACACTTGGAAAAGTATTTAGCTTTTTGCTCGTCCTCTCGGAGTTCACTCCAGTTCTGCACTTCAGTGCTGTTGCCTCAAAGGACTGGGGTGTTATTCCCCAGATTTGTTCTGCCCTGTCCCGCATCTCTGCCGAGATGCGGCCCGGTGCTGCGGGCCCCGGGAGGCTCTGCCCGCCGGCGCGGAGCTCCGCGGAGCTCTGCTGCCCTCCTGTGCCCGCCGGCCACCGGCGGCGCGGCGGGAACCGGGGCACCGGCGGGGATGCGACTGGGGCAGCACCCAGGCAAGGCTCGGCCCCCGCGGCTCGCCGCTCCGGAACCGCTCGGGAAGGCAACGGGAGAAGAACAGACCCCGCTGGGGAGACTGACACTAATGCGTGTCGCTTTAACTTTTTTTTTTAATGAAAAGTTTAAGTTTCAACTCGTTGTTTTTAAAAGCATTACCCTAAAGTTTGCCAATCTCGAAGAAAAACAAGGAAAAATATTTCTCTTTGTTCTCTGCTTTTATGACTGTCTTTCCCGTCCCCCCCCTTTTAGCATTTGAAAAGGCAGAAGAGATAAGATCTTTGGCTCCAGAAATGACTGGACTAACCTGGAAACCCCAGCTTTGCATTTAGGATTTCGCTCAAGGAGCTATGTTCTCTCCTCCCCTGAGGAAATTCTAACGTGGCCTTTTGGGGTGCTCTGTCCTCTCCCCCTCATAAATGCAGCAGTAAGGAATGTGTCTGTATATAATGTATAGACATACACACACGTGCAGTCTCAAATCTGTATTGACAGAATAGGAAGCAACTTTGGAAGGATAATTTTTTACATCATTAGATATCGTTATTGAATAAACCACATTTAAAAGGTAAGAACAAGTCTCATGACAGCACAAATCCTAGGAGAAAACAATGCTCCAAAGCAGCCTACTTCAGTGCTGTGGGTGCCCCTCTAAAAGCTCTATATCACTGGACTGCCTCACTCCATGAAAAGCACAAAATAAAGGTGTAATGATTAAACACAGACCGACCAGCTTTCCTGTCCCTGAGCTGAGTCAAGTTCTGTAAAGGCGAAAGGAAACTGATCTTCCAGGTTTCAGAGTGAAGGCTCTCACAAGGATCTCCCAGGCTTTGGCCAAGTCAGGTTCTCCTCCCCTCTCACAATCTAGTGCAGCTCAAGAAATCCTGTAATATATGCCATGCTCTCATTGGTGGGTGGGCAGCCGAGGGCTGCTGGCACACTGCACACCTTCTGGGTCCTTTTTATCTCCTTTCCCCTCCCTCTCCACAACAATCTGGCATGCCTGTGCACTCCTGCAGATATTCTGGTCTCCAGACCTTTCTTGTGCCATTGGCACAGAGTACAGAAAAAGGGCTGTGGTCCAGATTTGGGGCTCAGAGGTTGCAAACAGGAGACAGACACACAGTATGAACCCAGGGAAGAATGACTTTCTATCTGGCATAACCTAAGAGATTGAAAGGCTTTGCCTTCTTCCCCAGTGTGGAAAATATATTTCCTGAATGATAAGCAATGACTCATTACCAAGTAGGAAAATGTAAAAGCAAAAGGTGAGACTATGAAAAAAAAAAAAGAGAGGCAGCATCTCCCTCCCCAGCAGCTTATCGCTGACACAGATAACAGCCATGAATCACCAAAGATCCCGGAATACCCCAGGACACCTTTGGTGACATTTTGCTTTTGTGCAGTCTTGTGCTGGAGTATAAACATCTGAACGTGCTCTAACTGACCAGAGAATGGTTTCAAAACTCTGTTAGGACAGGTTTTCAAAGAGTGGGCAACTGCAGGCAGTCCCCTCACAGACACTGCCATCAGCAGATTCCTACTGCAGCTACAACAGCACTCAGCAAACAAATGCACGCACACGCAAACCAAACAGCAGGAGCAGGACCAATGGTCATAGCCATCACATACCTACAACACCTCTGCCTTCACCAAAACACAAAAAAATCTACTCCCAATCTTAACTAATAGGATCAAATTCATTTTAGAGAGGAGAAATCTTCCCACTTCCACTGTCCATTCTAGTCCCTTCTTCCTGTACACATTCTGATTCTTCCTGACAGCTTTTCATCCTTCACTTCTGATCTTTGCTCTCTCTTAGTTCACCCTTACTTCTCCAAGCATGGACTCTCTCACTGCACCAACCCAGAGCTGCAGGAAGCTATTGGAAAATGAGAATTGCTCCAGAAGGGGAGATTCCTATTTTCTTGAACCCTTGTGGAGTCACAAGCATTTCTTTGGGGATTTGAAATTTACACCGTTCTTTAGGAGAAGTTACGCCTGAGGGAATGATATCAGAAAGGAGATATAGAGGTGTATTTTCTGTCCCTCTCCTTTGGTGGATGAAATTTCAGTTTTCATCCCCCAAAGCACAAGTTTTAACAATCTGGGATTGCATGCAGCCCCATCTGGCCACCACCCTTGCTATCACAAAGTGAGAGATCAAGGATGCACAGATGCCTTGGATGGGTGACAGGAACTAGAAATGGATTTTCCCAGGGGAGTACCCCAGAGAAGAATTGTTGGGGTATGAGCTGGGCAGAAAGGGAGGAACCAGAATACCTCTGGTGGGCTGAATTAGGAATTCTGCAAGACTGAGTAACACTGCAGAAATATCCCTAGAATTCTCTAGGATGACACATGAATTTCAGGATCAAATGGAAGAGATCACAGGACTTTGTGCCCTATCGCCTAAACGCCCCAGAGGTATTAAAGATGCATCTCTTGGTGTCCTGCTGCCCATGCAGTTTTTTCGAGAATGAAGCCAAAAACAGTGCGAGCAATACTGGGGGTACAGGAGCTGAAGGTCTTTTTCCATCCCTCCAGTTCACAACCGAGAAATAGTTCTGATTCTTCCGTGTAAATGATTGGCTTTGTGGGTGGGAAACAAAACCTTCAGACAGGGGTTGTGCAGAGTGAGTGTGTGTGTGTGGCTGTTTTAACACCTTTTCTTTATTGGCCTGACTGTCGGACATATCAAACCCAGCCCGGATTTCTCAGTTTCTTGCCATCAGATGATTGCATTTCAAAAGGAGCTGGGACAATGTAGCTAGGTCACACCTCAATTCAAGTGCAGCAATGGCCTGTCAATGTGCCTCTTAGGGCCAGCAGGGCAGGAATTATAAAAATCTCTTAGGTTTACACAGAAAGTCGCAGTACGGGGAAGGGGGGGAATTTCCATACCCAGAGAGTCCATATTTCCCACATCTCAGGGCTGCATTCCCTGTCTGAGATGCTGGGAACGATAACATGGGGCCATTGTTCCTGGCTCCAGCTTCTTCCCTCATTACCTTTAAAGAAGCACATAACACATAGGCAGCCGCTCTCTTCCTGACCTTCCCGTGCTCCCCCCAAAAGAAACTGTGTTCCCCGCCGCTGTCCCAGCTGGCTTCTACTGTGGCGGAGGTGCATCGGTGCCACCACCCAGGCACGGTCAGCGCGCAGGTGGCACTCCGGCAGCGCCTGCCCACCAGGGAATGGGAAAGCTACTTAAAGGCAGCTTCAGGAGCCTTGCTAATGGGGCCGATCACTTCTGCATGTGTATCTGAAGGACGGGAGAGGTGCAGAGCCGGCCCGCGCCCAGCACTTCCCGGTACTGCTGGGTGCACTTCTGTACCACCAGGTGCTCCTACCTATTTTCATGACCCTCCCAAAGACGGAAGTGTTGTCCACCGTGCTGCAGTTCCACCGCCGCTGCCGAAACTGGTACTGGCACTCCTTGATGGCGCTGCGGGCCCCTTCCCCGATGAACACCATGTGCTCCTGGTAGAGCTGGCAGAGCTTGCGCTGCCCGGGGGACAGCCCCGGCAGCTGGCTGCACACCGGCTGGGCGCCGATGATGTACATCTCAGGTCGCTGGATGGGGTTCATGGCCAAAGACCTACGATGAGAAAAACATCCCAGGGAGTGCGGAGGGAGAGGCCCCCTTCGAGAAGCGCCCGACACCTCTCCCCACCAGCCCAGCCCAGCCCAGCCCAGCCCAGCCCAGCCCCGCTCCGGGAGACCGGGCGCGTTTCTCGTGTCAGCTGCCTCCCTCCGCGGTTCTGCCAGATGCGAGGCTGTTCAGGGCTCTAGCGGGAGCAACACTGTTCGTTTGTAACCCGAGTTTAAACACAGAGGACACCCGGGATGGGGAGGGGGGCAGAGAGAGAAAGCTCAGCACTTTCTCTGCAGAAGAAAGCGAGTAGCGATTTTACACAGCGCCGGCGAGCGATGCTTGCCTTTGAGCCAGGCTATTTTCCGCTCTTCGGGGGAAGGGGGCTCCGCGGCTGCTCCCAGGGCTTTTGGCAGCGGGTAGGAAACCTTACCCATCCACTCCCTACGCATTCCCCACATCCTAAAGCCCGGACGGCATTTCAGCGAGCCCGTACAAAAGGAGCCCAGAAATGCCTGGAGGAGAGGGGCTGCGTCCCATGTCTCCCTAAACTGGGCAAGGACAGCGGGACAGGGGGGGAAACCTGGAAAGAAGCGAGCTGCTGCGAAAGAAACCCGGGAGGCTGGGAAGTTCCGCGGAGGGCGCAGGGCAGGCAGCTCCCGCACGGCCCCGGACGGTCCCGGTCCCCGGCCCGCGGCGGACAAAGGCGCCGCCGGCTCCCCTCACTTACCACCAGGAGTTGGCGTCGGCCACCGGCGAGGTGCAGCTGCAGAGGAGCGCGGCGGCAAGGGCCAGCCTCGGCCCGGTCATGGTGGGCTGCGGGGGCAGCCCCCGCGGAGCCGGCCGCCGGGACGGGGCGCCCTGCGGAGAAGTGCCGAGGAGAAGCCCTGGAGCGGGGCCTGCGTGCGGCGGGGGCGCGGCGAGCTCAGCCCGGCTGCCGCCCCCTCCCACCCGCAGGACCCTCCCCCGNCGTGCGGCCCGGGGGAGCGCCGAGACGGACGGGGCTGTTCTCGCCCTCACGGGCTTCGGGAGAGGTTCCCGGAGCCTCCGGGCCGCCCCCCGTTCGGCCGCCTCTAATGCGCCCCCCGGTCCGGCGGTGCCGGGAGCCCGCGGCCGCAGGTGTGCGGGGAGCCGGCGGGGCACATCAAAGCGCCGCGCTGGCCCCGCTGCCTTTGTAATGCAGAGTCAGCTCGGAAATGAGCCGCCCCCTCCCCAAAACGGCCTCCCGAGGGGCCCCACGCCACGGCCCCAGCCCCGTGCCCCGGGCGGGGGGTCTGCGAGGCTCGGCCGGGCCAACAGCGACGAGTGCAGATAGGGCTGGGACCAGAGCCTAATGGCTTTATGGGCCGGGGAGGTGGACAGGAGAAAAGCTTCAAAGGCTCCTCTTGTCCAAACACCCTCTCCCTTCCCCACTGGAATCACCGCGAACTCAAAGGCAGGGCAACCTGGCAGCTCCTGAACCCTGTCTCTGCCAGACATCGGCAGAGAGCAAAGGTAGGTATCCTGCACTGTGCAGGTACTTCCAACATGCTCCTCACACCCTGCCTCTCTCATGCCGTAGGGACACAGCCACCTTTTATCACACCATCACCACTGCCGCTGCTGCCTCCCTCTCTACAAGGCTTCCCAGTGTCCTGTCCTACCCTGCACCACACGGCTCCCACCTCTCTCCCACGGAAAAATGACTCCCCCGTCCCAGCCTCCTCACCAGGCCTGGTGTGCCCCCCAGTCCTGCCCCTGCAGCAGCGGGTCCCCCCGGGCTGTGGCTGTGGGGTACACAAGTGCCCAGCCTTGCTGGCTTGCCTCGCGAGCAGCACCCGAGACATGAATCACCAGCCTTGGCAGCTCAGACTGCTGAAGTATATTTTTTATAAAATTCCTTGCACCCGCCACGGTGGACTTGCTGTGTTTGTTTGCAGCACGCTTTGCTTCCTCCCCCATCCAGATGTGCTGTACCTGCAGCTGGTGGCCCATCTCACCTGGCACGCAGATGTGGGGCTGCAAGTGCCAGAATTAGCCTCAGGACAAAAAAGCCTTGTGTGACCCAGCACCTCAGTGGGAGGAGAGTTTTACTGCTTGGGCACAGCAGGATCCATGTCTGAAGAAAACAGGGTGACTTTATTCACATCTTCTATATCCTCCCTTTCCCTCCTCCCACAGCCGCGAGCGTGACGGAGGGATGGTGAGGTGTATGTGTGTATAGCCACGCATATGTGTTTTGGGTCTGTTTCTATAGGGAATAGACAGAATGGAAAGTTTATCTCCCTGAGTCTGGGGAGGAAGGAAGTTGTGTATGGATGAATGGCTTTTCCATGACAAACAATGAGTCTGCACAGACATCATGTGATGTCACGTAAAGAATTTCCAAGCCAGCCTCAGATAGAGAAAACCTTTTCGCTGGCAGAGATGAGAGCATCCCACCTTTCCATCTCGATGCAGCCAGAAAGAAAAACTAGGGCAGGGGGAAAAAAATAAAAGCCCTCACTGTCTCACACACACACAAGGCATGTGCCATGTAAATAGATGACATGATGGGAGAAGTGTATCTCCAAGCTTTGCCCTCACCCTGTGGATTCTGAGAAAGGAGTAAACCATGGCGAGCCGCCCGGGTGCCTCTCCCAGCCAGGAATGTGAGACGGCAGCAGCTGATGAGGCAGTTCCACAAATACAGGTGATGTCAATGTCCGTGTTCGTGTGAGCTCCTCTGAGCACATGCGCGCAGTCGCAGCACTCCACAGGGCAACCAGGACACCCCGCCAGGCAGCCCTGCACTGGTGATCCACTGACAGCACTGCGGGGTGGTGGAAACAAAACCCTTTCCAGCCGGGAAAGCCCAGGAGATGCTCATGTGAAACTTGGTCCAGAAACACATGGCATGAATTATCTCATTTTAAGTATTAATATGCACAGGCAGACGATGATTAACAACAGTGAAGTGTCATGAATACTGCTGGTAGCAACCTGACTGCCAATGAGCACAAGCAAGGCAATGATCTTATTTTGAAACACGAGACAGAAGTATTGCCGTATGGGATAAGATCGCTTATCCGGACACCCTAATATCCTGTCAAGGGTGGCAACTAAAGGAGTTCCTTCAGCAGGAGAGGTCTCAAACTCTGAATTCCACCTAAAATCTGCTGCTGGTGAAATCAACTGCCATTAAGCTAATATGTGAATTATGGAAGGGAGTCCTTTTTAAGGTGCTGGAAATAATTTCTTCACTGGCTGTGTTTATGACTTCAGATAAAGTGATAATAGCCGGTGAGGCATTGCTGCAGGGATTTAGCCTCAGCCAGCAACTTCCAGACCAAGAGCTGCAAAGCACTTGGCTGGTGGTCTGAAGAATATGGCCTACCCCTCTTGCGCCTGTTTCTACTTGCCACCAAAATCCTGAATGCGAGGTTTTGATTTTGTAAATAAAAAGCTTAGGTTATTTTTTAAGCCCAGCTGCAGGGCTGGTTCAAAGCTTTGCAAGGCTGCTTGCCCAAGCAGAACTGGGTGGGAGACATTAGTGAAATTTTGTGAGGATGAGAAGTGGGCTGAAGCAGGGCTGCTGATGGGCTGGGATGAACGGAGCCAGCAAAGCATTAGGTAGGACAGCCCAACCTTACCGCAGGCAGTCCACTCCTCCTGGCCATCATCCCTGTCCATCCTTCACCCTCCATGTGATTCCCACTTTCATCCCAAACCATCCTTCCTCTACAGCAGCCCACTCACACCAACTCAGACCACTCCTGCTACACTAGGGGGTGAAGGAGCAATAGGAAGAACTCCAAAATCTCAAGTTGCTCTTACTTCTGTGGAAAAAGGCCCCATCCCACCCCTTCCAGTGGGCATGGATCACTCAAACAGCAGAACTGAACCTGCTCGAGCACTGCAGGTCTGATGCTTGCACCCAGACTGCTAAGGATCACCTGGGCCAAGTAAGGAGCTGTTGCCTGAAAACAGGACGTGAATCTCAATGCTTAGATTAAAGGTCTAATGCTTCTTAGAGGGCAGAGCAGCGGCAGCAAGCCTTCATCTTTGTAAAGCCTTGGCATTCTGCTGCATTCAACAGTCTGCTGCCCTAGGCAACTGTCTACTGTGTTGGCTGGCTGCCTGAAATTTGTACCTGTGTTTGCCTTTGTTCACTTTTCAGAGGTGACAACTGTGCATGAAGCATAAATTTACACATCCAGTTTCCAATGTCACAGCAAAGCAGTTGGAGAGCTGTCACTGCTTTCCCAACACTGTCCCTGCCACGTTTGCTGGAGGGAAGCTGCAAGACTCCAAGAAAGGGAGGTCATGTCCATGAGATCATTTGCAAAGATTTGGCAGACCGTGAAAAGAGTTGAATCCTTGCTGGAAGTCAGCCTTGATAAATGAGAAAGGGAGGGCTACTCATGCAAATTCCTCATCCTACCCTTATTGTTTCTTAAGAATTTGGGATGTCCCCAAATGTGACACAGATCTTTACTGAGTGCTATAAGGAGTGTTGAAAGAAAACATCTCTTCCACATAACTCCAATGTTCCTCATTTCTGCAACTTGTCTGAATTCTCCTGGACTGGGGAGAACTGGACATACATTCTTCCTGTAATGATCAGGAGCTTCTTTCAAGTTCCTGTTTACTCTTGCAGCTTGACTGTAGTTCAGTGCTTTTAATGCCTCACAATGTCCAGTGTATCCAAGAAACATTTATTTCCCTCCCTAACATGAGACACTTACTCAAATGTGAAAGTTAGAAGTAGAGTCTCCTCTGCTGAAGGAGCCAGTAGAGATGCACTGCCCAGTATCATGGTTTAACCCCTCTTCCTCCTCCTTGCCCCAGCTTGTATTGCTGAGCTCAACATCAGCTGGTCTGGGGTATCCCTTTGGGATCAGCTGTCCCTGCTGCGTCCATTCCCAAATCCTTGTGCACCCCCAGCTCACTCACTGGCGGGGTGGGGTGAGAGGCAGAAAAGGCCTTGGCTTTGTGTAAGCCCTGCTCAGCAATAACCAAAACATCCCTGAGTTATCAACACTGTTTTCAGCACAAATCCAACGCACAGCCCCATACCAGCTACTGTGACGAAAATTAACTCTACTCCAGCCAAAACTAGCACACCCAGGAAGGAAGCTTTACATGTGCTGTTCCAAGGGGAATCCCTGCCCTCTGGTTCTGTGCCATGGACCTGCTGCTGACAGCATCAAGAGATGTATCCTACCGTCCTGTTATCCATCTGCTTCTGGCAGACAGGCTTTAACCACAGCTCTTACTAAGATTTCAGGAATCTCATTAAAGTCACATACTTGCCCATTCAGCTGAACCAGTTTTAGAGGGAGTGTCGATTAAGAAAAAAAAAAAGAAAAGGAAAGAAAAAAAAAGCCTAAATCACTTGAAGCTAAATTGCAGTCTTCACACAGAAACCTAAATCATCTTTTATCTCACCACTCCCTGACTTGTCTGGTTCTCTGCTGCTCCCCTGCTCCCAGCCTGTCCTCTCTCAGCACTGTACCACTACATTGCTGTACTGGTGTCAACCTTCCCAGATCTCAATGTGTTTGTTTATTTGTACTGCAGTTATTACTTAACCAGCAACTGGAGCCACTTCCATAGGTCCAGACACAGCTGGGCTGTTACAAAAGGTGTAATAAAACCTTCTTTAGGTATCCCAGCACATCAGTCCTTTATGTCTGCCCTTTTGTCTTGACATTGCCTTGCCTCACTGAATTGTTACGCATGTCTGTCTCCGCTGGAAAGGCAGATTATTCCTGCTTATATCCTGCTTGTTTCTCTTGGTACTTACAGACTCAGCTTTATCTCCTGATGTGCTCATGCACTACCTTTTTCTGCATCTCATCACCTGTCACCCCTGCTGACAGATCCAGATTTCCTTTCACCACTACCTTGCCCTCTCATTTTTCCATGACTCCCCTGGCCAATGACATCCAGCCTCACTGTCACCAGGGCATGTAGTGCCACAAATGCCAAGATATACCTGCCAGTCCCAGCAGACTCAGTGACAGCTGTCCCTGAAGCGCCCCACCAAGGAGAACAAGAGTGGAGGAAGCTTGTAAATAAAGGCAGAAGTACTAGACAACAAAAGAGGCCAGATATGAAACATTTTCACCATTTAAAACCAGAATATGTAGGCAGGATAATGATTCTATGAATAAAACAATTTCTCATTAGTGAAAGATGCAGAATATTTGTAAAGCCTAATGAACGTTGTCACTTTCAACACAGTATTTCATGACAGGGAATGAGCTCACTTGGAGCAAGACCTTCTCACCCACTACTAGGAAAGAAGAAAACTCCAACGATTAATCAGGACATGATCCTCCTTCCTCTCAAGGGGATTCAATGGTACTTGCACTTCCTCTTACAGCAGATTAAATCCTAGTGTTGAGCCAACCCCATCCACTGAGACCAGTGAAAGATGTCCCAAAGAAAAGTGCAAGAGACCTAGCAGAAGCTGCATATGCTGAAACAAAATTGATTTAGATTTTTTGAAATCGAGAAAGGAGCAACATAGATCCATCCCTGCAGGTATATAGCTGTCTGGAAACTTTCCATGTTTATGATATTCTCATGGACAGATCCAAGCCATCCGGTTCCATTTTACACGAGAAATCTATTTGCATGTTGGCAGCCTCAGCTGAGAGCCAGAGTCCTGACCCAGGACATGTCTAGCCCAAATTCTGCACTTCTTGTTCCCACGACTACTATAATACCAGGGTTTCTGGGGCTGCAGCAAATCATCCATAATCACAAACTGAACCCTTCTTAGCATCCTCTATTTATATGGGAAAGTCCCACGAGAAATTAGACCAGTTCTACTATGTACAGTTATAAATCTAACAAATCACTAGAAAGAAGTACCAAGCATTATCCTCTGCTGACTATTCAGCAGCTTATTTAAGATACCCACTGTGTCACAGCTTCCTTGCCAGACAAGCACCCCATCTCCTTAAATTGCATTAACAATTTCATCTTCAGAAAATGTTCCCCAGGCCCCCTCAAAGGAGCTGTGGGGGTCAGGTAGAAACACGAGCCCAGGCAGGATCAGGAAGCTCATGCTGTTGCTTCCCAACATTAAGTTTCTAAGAATGGAAGACTCCATCCCTTAAGGCCATCTGGCTAACATCTAGCTTTCCCAAATGTTAAATTTACATGGAGGACTGACCATCCTAGAGGGGAATAAGACATGAGAAAAGTGAAAAGGAGAACATACATACCTCCTTTGTTTTCCAGAGGCCAGCCCTGGGAGCTGGTTTGCTACCTGCTGTATCTGAGCATGGCACAGACCCCTCAGGCAGCAACAGGAGGGCAGTCCTTATCCTGCTGGAGAGCTGATGCTGGCTGCAGGATTTGTATGGGAACTCTGCACTCAGATTATGGTGGTTATGAGCACAGTTCAGACCTCCTTGAAGGTTAGGAAGCGTAAGAACACAAAGTGCTCTGACAACATGAGCAAGGAGGCAGCGCACGGCAATCCAAGTCAAAGCAACTCCTCTGCAGAGATTTCAGAACAGGCCAGGGCAGGGAAAGAATTTGATGACTTGGAAGTGTCCTCACTCTGATCTTGGGAAGCACTGAGCACCTTCATCCTTCCTAAAGGGGTGTCCAGCTCCCCCAGTCCCAGTGGAGTCATGCCAAACCGAGATTTATGTCTTTGCATCTCACAGGCCTGGACCTCACTTTTGCTCTGGATATATAGTTTGTTTCATACTCTGTAATAATTACATCAACTGCCAAAGGAAATCCAATATTCAAAGTACAATTAAACTGCTGCTGCAGTGGTTCTTAATTCTCCAGGAATGAATGACCAGAGGAAATGAAGATGTACTGTTTACTGCTGAGTCTTGGGCATTCAGCACCTCAGTGCAGGTCACAGGGACCAGACTGGATCAGATCAACACCCTCCTGTCAGTTAAATCATTGCCAGCGAAGCTTGACGTGCACATTTCCAAGCGAAATAGTAAACCACTGGAATAAATCCAAATTAATTATCATTTTTCTCCTTCCTAATAGACTCTTCAAAGAGGTTCTTATAAAGTCCAGTCTAATAAAAATAATAATGACCAGCTTTTCCTCCACTCTAGACTTGCAAAACAAGTGCATACACCCATCCCTTAGACCCCACAACCCTGACAGCCAATAGTTTTCCCTTATTTTACAGAAAGGGAAAAAGAGGTGCAGGAAGGGCTGAGTGACAGGTTGAAAACAGTAAATCTGTGGTGCAGATCTACTTCCATTCAGTAAAGCATTAAACCAGGTGCCTGAAATTAAGTTTATTCCTATGCATTTTCACTGAATTGGGATCAAAATGAAAATCGGTTTGCTATTCCCATTCTTTCAACCATCAAATACTTCTTCCATCAATTAAATGTTGTTCCTGCTCAAATACAGTGGATTCAAACACAAAACATTTTGGGAATAATGTCCAAGTGTATAATTGTGTCATCTTCATAGTTTTCACAGTTTCCAAACCAAAGAAAAGAACTTCTTTTTTTTCAAGCATGCTTACTGTGTTTAATATTAAAAAAAAAAAAATCTATAGTAAAGGTTGAAGCACTATAAATAAAGCCCTGTCTATATCAGGAGATTACACCAATTTAACCAATTTCAGAACTTATCTTCTATACTGTCACACTTCAGTGAAGGAATTTCCTGTTAATTCTGGATGCAACAGATTTAAACTAAACCTGTTCAAACTGGGGAATAGACTGCATATACATTTGTATCAAAAAGATCATTTTATACCTCAACTTCATTCTAGCACCAGTCACTTATGTGCAGTTCTAACCGCAGAAAATAAAAGTATCCTATTACAGATCTTGTTTGTAAATTCACTGCCACAGGCTGAGGGTATAAGTACACAGAGTGAACATCAGCCTCTTGGACAGGAGCTCCATAAAACTATGATGCTGCCAAAGCCCCTGTGTTACCAGGGCAAGGCCTGAAATGCCAGAACATGATAGTAAAAAAGAAAAAAAAAATAGCATTAGTCTGAAAGATGGCTCTATGTAAAATCACCTGATTTGTAACAGATGAGGTTTCCAGTAATTGTGCTAGCATTTGCTGCTTTGTAAATCCTTCCCTGAGCAAAAGGGGAAAAAAACCCGACTGGAAAAGTAACTGAGGCTGCTAGCACACTTTACTCAAATTTGTTCAGTTTCACTGACTTTGAATTTGCCTCAGTTTTCAAAGCATATTATATAGATATTTTAACTGCCAAAGCTATCCAAAAGCTTCCCAAAAAAGCTGCGCTTTTTTCCTGCTTCTCTCCTCAACAGGAACTCTAATGTGACATTTTGCTGGTGGTACAGACACTACAATAGCATCCATCTCCTCCTCCCACAGCTCTGCCTGCCCAGCAGGGGTAACAAAAATCAAAGCTTGCTTTACATCAACACAGCCAGTGCAAGTTGTCACCAGACTGACTTTCCACCCATGGGGAGGCTTTCTGAGCACATCCTGCACCCAACCAGTGGCAATTTCATCCTCCAAAGAGCTCAGCCCACACGTAGCCTTCAAAACAAGGAATCAGATTTCAGAGGTGCCTGTGGAAAACTGTGTTTTTCCTTTTCTGCTTTGGACATGAAAAACATTGTAGCCACAAGAAAACTAACTCCAAGGGGTTAAATTATCTGGGAAAAGCAGGTGCTTATCTAACACCTCATCTACTCAGAAAGCAAGTGAACAAGCCCTTGAACGACTGGCACCAGAGAATTTGTCCCTAAGTTGTTCTGAGTCCAGATGGTAACACCCACATTTTGCAGCCCTTCAAATATGGATTTAAAATTCACCATTCCCACGGCAGGTGCAGCTGGGCTGGATAAGGCTACCCATCCAGATCACTATGATTCCGTTCTTTCATCTGCCGGGGAAGCTGAATTTAATTCAGGCTCAGTATTGTGATTTTGCCTGTGGACGCTATGTGTTACAGGATCTAATGCATTTAAATATCCTCCAGTGAAAACATGTAAATATTGTCATTATTTAGTCCACGTTCACACTAAACCTTGTGCACAACTTACCACACACAAGAGAACAGTCCACAGGAGACGGCTTTTTTTAAAAGAAAGAAATGTGTTTATTCTTCCTTTGAAACTGAAGGGCAAACACATACTCAGTGGGAGAAATCCAGAGGGTTAAATTCTTCCAACTGCCGCTCAAATAGAGAAAATTAAAATGATCTATTTTATGCTACAATCCAAAAGAATATTTACAGTCCTGGAGATTCTTCCCCCAATCTCTTGAACATATTTATCCTCTCTGGCAATATGCTATTGAGTAAGTTGACTAGACAGGACTAGGGGATTTCTGTAGGCGGAACAGCTGTACATCTGGAATGCAACCTTTGCTTTTTTGGACAACTACAAAGTTCTTGCAAATAAAAATGTGTTTGTCCTGCAAAAAAACACCAGCGTATCTGCAGAGAGGATAGGAATTGCTCATCTTGCAGGAGAAGGGAGCATGCTGCATTGCATAGAAGGGTTACAGGCTTGCTTGCAGGTGTGGACCTCAGCAAGCTGGTGGTGAGGATCTGTGCACCATCTGTGCAGCAGGCAAGGTGTAGGAGGAAAGAGGAAACTGCCTGAGTCTCTACATTGCAGGTAAAGTAAGAAATCCTATTAAGGATTTATGCTGTTCCAGCAAAATAACTTCCTCACTTGAAGCAGAAGCCACCTTTTTCACTGTCTTCACTTTGCTCGTGCTGACAGTGTGCAGTTTGTTGGTCAAGCCCAGTGCCAGCTTTGTACAGAGAGATTCGGCATCAGGAAATGGGCTAGCAACGCTCCCGCTCTTGGTTACAATTTCATTTGTCTCTGAAATGCATTTCCAAGACTTGGAGTGAACACTCCTGTTTCTGAACCCTCATAGAGGGAAAAAAGTTATTTACTACATGAATGGGTCTGAAAATACAGCGACGTGCACGTTCAAAAATATGTTCTAGAGAAGGCATGTATGGGAGATGTCTGAGACGACATTTGTGTGCGGTTTGTAATAATTATGTTTTCATTTACAGTGTCTCCTCCATGCACAAGGGAATGTAACAAAATATAACTAAAACCACATATCTTTACAAATAACGGGACATAGAGAGTTTCATACAAAGGTTAAACAAAAAAATCTGTTTAATGTCACTTTGGGGATTACAGGAACTGGAGTAAAAAAAACATCCAGAAGAAACTTTGAGGGGTTGCTTCAGGAAAAGCACGTGTGTGACTGTGTGCCATCACATCTGCATATTCAATATGTCTTGCTGGGACAGCCTGGGGAAAGTAGGAAGCTGGAAATTTTCAGTGTGGGAATTAGATGGAAGAATGTGAACCATTCTAAACAAAACATAGTGGAGTTGCCAGATGACTTGCTAAAATGCCAGTGCTCTCTAGGATCCCTTGAAACAGAGCTGAGGTCTGGCCTGGCCGCTCAGGGAGTGGCTAGAGAGCCAGGAGATCTGGGCTGTATTCCTGGCCCTGCAACAAACCCAGCATGCGATACTGGGAAGTTATTCAGCTCTCGGTTTCCAAAACCTGGTTTCATGCCCGTACTTCTGGGCACCTAGTGTGAGACAGCATGAGCCCAAACACCCTGGATTTCCAACAAAGTTAAGCCGCAGGTGCTCACTTCCCATCCATGAAGAACACACATTTTGGGAGTTTCATCACGGATGAAACAGGGCTAAAACCTGCAAAGGAACCTGAAATGCTACAAAACTCCAGGTATTACATGATTACATAGACATCTTTTGCCACATGAGAGGTGCTATGGACATGCAAAGGACTATTATGAAGTAACCTGTTGTTTCCCACCTCCTGTGGCAATCACTGCCATTCTATAAATATTTTCAAAGATTTCAATACATCTGAAGACTTTTCTTTATGTTTCCTGCTTCAGGGCATCAAGGAATAATCTTCTCACAGAAGGATTCACTGTTCCAAAAGGAACCTAAAGAATACAGATCAGGACTGCTGGCAAAAAGTGTGGAACAACAACACTGACAAGACTAGGAAAATACTAGATCTCAAGGGTGAAATAGTGGAAAGAAAGAGGCTTTTCCACATAATTTAGTCAGCATGTATGCTGGGGGGAAAAAAACCAGAAGTAAAAGCAGTATTTCTAGCTTACACTTTTCTGCGTGCTCACTTTTCCAAAAAAAATTGGAACCATTAGAATTAGAGAAAGTTGTATTCTCATTGTTCATGACAGGGTCTGGTCACACAGATTAATTTAGATTACAATGTAGGCAAAGGTTTATTATGGTTTGGTTTTTGTTTGGGTTTTTTTTTTTACAAACAGTGTAGACACAAGTTGAAAGAACAAGTGTAAAACACCAATCTTGTTCTACTCATTTATATTTCCACCTCCCGCACAGTGAACTCTATACTTTCTTCCTGTCCTATTTGTGTTTGCCCTTAATTTTACCCCGCATTTCCAGAGAGGATTTCCAAAATTTTTGTCGTGCACAGATAGATAACACGTGTTGGTGAATTTAGCTGCCTTAATGGGGTTTTAGAGTATCCACATGAGGCCAAGAACAGAAGCAAGAACAAAAGAAGTTTCTGAAAGGTACCTTCCTTTGCAACCATTTTTTTCTGTGTATCTACTAGAGTTGCACCAGGTAACTTTCAGAAAATCAGGGGGATTTAGCACGAACAGTTTCTGTGCTGTTACTTCTAGGAACAAAATGTTACAGTAACCTTCCTTCGGCCACAAGCAATCCAAACCCTCCATTAAGTATAACACTGTATTTTGTGTCTTTAGCCAGCCTTCCTTATAAAACTCTATTTTCTAACTCTCACCTTTGTGCCAAGCTCTAACTGCGAATCTCATTTTCACAGCATGTTTCCAAAACAGTATTGCCCTATTTTTCAGTTTTCCTCCAAGAACTTACTTCAGAGCCGGTGCTCATAAGGCAGGTGACATAACTTGGTCCAATTCGAGTGAATTGCCAATTTTAGAATGCCATTTACTACCTGAAAATGTGTTGGTGGCCACAGTCCAGAGAGGGAGGAGTCAATAGCTAAAAGCAATGCTGCAGTAATCCATGGTTACAAAAATCATGTGTTTTAGGAACCACACAGCTACATCAGTACCCTCTCCAAGCTGAGCTTACCCTCTTGTGAGGTTCCCCTTCACTCTCACTGTGGCAAGAATATATTAATTACTTGTCCCTGGACCTCGCTCCAGGTGCTCCATGCAAGGCCTGACTGGAAAGCCCAGGGACTGATGTCTTTTCTTCCTTGCAGATTCTGACTGAGAGCACAGGGAGAAGCTTCCCTGCCAGCCAAATAACCCTTACTCACAAGCAGCCAGTAATGCTCATCTGCCCCCAACTGCATGGAAGCCTTGGCAGAGAGGAGGCTGCACCCGCTCGGCTCGAGCCTCAGCCAAAGGCCAGAACATCTGCCCCAGCCCAGGCTGCATGTGCTGGCTCTCAGTGGAGCTACAGACACGGAGCATCCATCCCCCTCTGCTGGGTTTGGGACTGAACAGCTGTTAGAAGAGAAGATTTCACAGACCTGCTGCTGTAACAGGTACCACACAGCATGCCAGACACACATGTTTCTGCTGTGACTGCAGGGGCTGCCCCTTTTAGATCAAGTTGTAGAGGTCTTGGAGTTCAATCCCCAGGAATGGCTTATGAAAGCAATTACCACCTGAAAGGTCTCTTTGTTTTTGTGCCACTGCTTTTAATAATAACGATTGCATCAGATATTTTCTGCCATCTCAATCTTTTTTGGTACTGCTCATGAAGAAATGACAAAGCCCAACACTTAAAATAGCACCTGATGCAATGAACTGCAAGCTCTCGGGTTTGAGGTTTTACATCCTGCCCTCCCAAAGCACTTTCCCTTTGATGATTTTAACCATTGAGTACCAACATCCACATGAAGGGTGTGACATGCATGGCCGAGCCAGGGAATCGCCTGCGGGCAGGGGCCCAGGTTGCTTGCTCTGAGCACCAGACAGTCCTGTCCCACAGGAGCAGACAGACAGACAGACATGAGAGGCACATGGCATTCGACGAAGTTGTCTGCACAATAATAAATTGTTTTGATTCTTCAAGCAATCCTTTCCTTTATGCTTGGTTCAATCTGTTACAGCAGCAACAATCGCTGGCTAATTTAACAGCAAAACTGGGAATATAATCCAGACCTCCCACACTCCACACCCTTTGACCATTCCTTCTCATATCAGCATAGTTATGTTCTTGTCAGCTATTGACTGACAAAAAAAATCAACACCTGAAGAGAATACCCAAATCCCAAAGGCTGGAGTCTGCACTGAGACATCAGCTCTGAATTTTGCCCCAGCATCTAACCACATATTCACAGTGCATTGTATTTTGAATAAACCACTCGACGCCAGGAAATATGTGGCAGATCAGAATCACTTTGTGCAGGACAAACCACGTAATCCTAAAATACAGCCTCATGTAGCACCGATTAGAGACACGGAGCCTGCAAAGTACAAAAACCCATTTTATTTTTTTAAGGAAAGCTTCATAGTGACCTTGTCTTCACAACAAAGCTCAATAGGCAAACAGATCCCAATGTTACAATTTCCAAATAACTTTTTCTTTATAATCTCTGCTCAAAAAAAAAAAAAAA
>VYZT01041540.1:293617-327287 GCA_013400735.1 Pomatostomus ruficeps
CGGGACGCCGCCTACCACCGCTCGGTGTGGCGGGGCGTGGAGGCCAAGCTGCACCTGCGCCGCGCCAACCCCTCGCTCTTCCCCAGCCTGGCGGCGCGGGGCATCCGGCGGGTGCAGATCCTGTCGCTGCGGCGCAGCCTGAGCTACGTGGTCCAGGGCATGGCGGACATCGAGAGCCTCAACCTCAGCGGCTGCTACAACCTCACCGACAACGGGCTGAGCCACGCCTTCGTGGCGGAGATCAGCTCCCTGCGCTCGCTCAACCTAAGCCTCTGCAAGCAGATCACGGACAGCAGCCTGGGCCGCATCGCCCAGTACCTCAAGGGCCTGGAGGTGCTCGAGCTCGGAGGCTGCAGCAACATCACCAATACGGGCCTGCTGCTCATCGCGTGGGGCCTGCAGCGCCTCAAGAGCCTCAACCTGCGCTCCTGCCGGCACCTCTCCGACGTGGGCATCGGGCACCTGGCGGGCATGACCCGCAGCGCGGCCGAGGGCTGCCTAGGCCTGGAGCAGCTCACGCTGCAGGACTGCCAGAAGCTCAGCGACCTCTCACTCAAGCACCTGGCCCGCGGGCTGGGCCGCCTCCGCCAGCTCAACCTCAGCTTCTGCGGGGGCATCTCGGACGCGGGGCTGCTGCACCTGTCGCACATGAGCAGCCTGCGGAGCCTCAACCTGCGCTCCTGCGACAACATCAGCGACACAGGCATCATGCACCTGGCCATGGGCAGCCTGCGGCTGTCCGGCCTCGACGTCTCTTTCTGCGACAAGGTGGGGGACCAGAGCCTGGCCTACATCGCACAGGGCCTCGATGGGCTGCGCTCCCTATCCCTCTGCTCCTGCCACATCAGTGATGAGGGCATCAACCGCATGGTGCGGCAGATGCACGGGCTGCGCACCCTCAACATCGGCCAGTGCGTCCGCATCACCGACAAGGGCCTGGAGCTCATCGCCGAACACCTCAGCCAGCTCACAGGCATCGACCTCTACGGCTGCACCCGCATCACCAAGCGGGGCCTGGAGCGCATCACCCAGCTGCCCTGCCTCAAGGTGCTCAACCTGGGACTTTGGGAAATGACTGAGAGTGAGAAGGTCAGGTGAGAGGAGGAGGGTGCCCTGAGACCTCCATCTCCTCTGGAGGGACTCACTGACTGACTGCTGCAGAGGAGGAAAGAAAGAGAGAGGGGCATGCACAGAGACATGCTACCCATGCACTCTGGCACCGCAGGGAGGAACACAGAGAAAGAGGGTATAGCCTCAACCCTTCTGTGCTGCCTACCTATCCTTGCTGTGGAGGAGGAGGAGGAGGAAGGGGGAGCAGGAGGACAGAGAGAAAGCACCTATCCCATTTTCCAGGTCATGCCTCAAGCTCCATGCTGGGGAGACAGAGCTCTCCCTTCCCACAGCATCCTTCCCTGCGGAAGAGGTAGAAGCCCACACTCTTATGCACTGGGGCTAGAGACACCCCTCTTTATCCCCACTCCCAGATTCCATCCCCTCGAGCACTAAGGATGGATAAAGAAAGACCCTTGTTCTGCCATGCATTCAGAATAGATTATTTTTGGTTTATATAAAGGAGAGTGGGAATGGAGATGGGAACAAAAAATAATAGCAGCAGAAAAGGCTTCCTAACTACACTTGTGTACCCAGCCACCCAGTCATCCTGAGCTGGGCACAGACAGCTTTTGATAAAACAACCATTCCACCTCTGTGCTTGCCCCTCCCCTGTCAACACATTTGTGACAGAAATACTGCTCCCTAGGTACATTGATTTTTTTCCCCTTTTAAATCTCTCTTCAGTCTCCAGTTTCATGTTATTCTCTGCTGTGGGTGAATACAACGTCCCACTATTCCAATTCTCCACTGCACTGAGACTAGCGATAGCTACAGCCTCTCCTTTTGTCAGTATGTTTCCGTGTCATCCTGCACTATGGGTAATGGAAAAGTCCAGGCACTCCGTTCTCTCTCCCCACCTCTCTACTGGAGATGCATACACCATTTTCTCCTTCTCCTGTCTCTGTGGGGCCTGGACACAGACCTTGGTCTCTTAAGCCTTCCCGTGCACTGGGGGACACTGAGAGTTACCAAGACTTGTCTTCCCTGTCATCATTCTCTCTTTTTCTCCCCTCCTCCTCCTTGGCAACAGGGATAGACATATCCAGTTACATATCCATTCCTCTTTGGGTCGGGGGTGAGCAGGTAGAAGGGAGTTCGAGCTCCTTTCTACCTGGAGGACTTGAGGAAGAATCTCCAGCTTCATTTCTGCTTCATTCGAGATACTGTGACCTGTTTTTATTTTGAAATGCATAAAAAAAATTACTGCTACAAAAACAGCCTCTTACTCTCCCATCTATTCCTTGCTTACATCCTGTAACTGATCCCAGTTTTCCTCACTCATTCTCCCCTTTACAGTATTCATTTTCTTACATGGTTTTATTTTTAAAGACATATGAAGTTGCTGTTCTTGTGGATTTTTAAGTACATTTTTTTTCTGCTGAATATATTCTATATATATAAATATATATATATGATGTCTGGCTACCTCGTTTTAATTTGTTACTTTTTTTTTCCCCTCCTCAAAAGCCCTGGAATTCTTACAGGAAAGAGATTTTGAGACTGAAACATTTTTGTGCCTAGACTGGAATAATGCCCCTTGGGTTTGTTCTTTTTGCCCCTCCTGTGCCCCCACCCTTTTTTTTTTTTTTTTTTTTTAAATTTTAATTTTTGTTTTTTAGGCTTACCCTACTGTGTCCCACCTTCACATTCTGGTTGTGCCTCTCCCTCCCTCTTCACTGGGGACTGGGGACCCAAACTGTGCTTCTGCATTTTTACTCTTTTAGCACAAATATGTAACGTGAGAATCCACGCTGAGGATTGGGCTGCTGTTAACAGAAATGTGTAAAATGCAAGTTTGTTTTTAAAAAAAATTATATATATGGATATATGCAAATGATTTTCCCCTCCCCTCCTAAGCCACCTACAAAAGGTCACTGTGCCAGGCTTCTGTTTGTAGGTGGAGAGGAGCAGAGCTGGCCCACAGGCCCCAGTGTGAAGGGGAGGAGACTGAAGTTCATCTGTCTTATCTCTGTTCTGTCAATAAAATGGAGCTCGGTCTTTAGATTATTTTTTAATTATTGTTTTAAAGAGGAAGAGTAAGTTTGGGGTTTGGTTTTGTTTTGATTTTTTTTCTTTTGTTTTTAAATATCTTGGCTTTTTTTTTGCTTATCTGTTCAAAATCTCAAATCCTCCACAGTAACAGGCCAGACCACGGAGTTAACGCAAACCCAGAGACCCCTATGGATTAATTGTACTGTTTGTGAATTTGTATAAAAAGAATAACAAAGATCCTCTTAAAACATTTTATATTCTTACAGTAAAAGGTTAAACATATTTATATAATAAAAGAGGAAATATGAAGTATGTTTTTGAAAAAAAAAAAAAAAAGCCGTATCTGTGTTGTCTGTGCTTATTGAGGATGTGTATCTGTATCTGTTGGGGTTGGTGAAACAGCCTTGTGGCTGGTGGTGGGATTCGGGGCTGGCTCTGCCACTGAGTGAGGGAGGAGGAGAGCCTGGTGCCTCCTGTGCAGGATGCTGAGTAACATCACCGTGAGGAGTGTGTAAGGAAGGGGTTTGGCAGGACCAGCTGTGTCTGTGAGGGTGCTGGCAGCATCCCTGGGGACAAACCCAGTTCGGCTGCCTGCTGATGGGAAGGATCAGCTGAGTCTGAGGTCAGACAAACCAGAAGTGCTGAAACTTGCTAGCAGCTGAATCGACTACTTGGTGATAGAGAAAGACATGCATGGTGGGGGGGGAGAAGAATGCCTGTGTTTCTTAATTTTTTTTAAGCTCCAGATATATTGCATGGTGGAGAACTTCTTAGGGATTTAAATTGTAGCCCTCCCCAGACAGAAGACCCATCAAATAAAAATATTTCTCAGCAGTGACAACCACCAAAAACCAGTGCCCTTGCAGACCTGGGAAATCTGAAACGTCTTAGTTGATTTCCACTGCCCAGCTGAAGATTAAAGAGAAGGTAAAGTGGGACCGTGTTAAAAAAAAAAAAAAGTTTGAATAATCTAAGGTGTTCTTTGTCCTCTACCATAATCTTTCTCCTCAACGTTACGACTTTCAACCCGATGCGGTCCCTTTCTAGCCTCCCCGACGTGGGGTGTTTTATTGTTGCTGGAGATGGAGCTTAAGCGGTGTTTATAGGGCAGCCACAAAGCCTGTCTCCCCCAGCCCGGCGGCGGGGCTCGCTCCCCCGTTGCCCCCTTCCTGCCTCGAAGGAGGGGGAATGCGAAATGGTGGAAGAAGCCAGAGCCATTGTTCAGTAAAGTTAAAAGAGGAGCTGTCCTTGCTTGCTTGCTCAGTCATGCATACTCAATCTGGCCGGGCCCGGGTCCCTATGGAAAGGAGGAGGGCGATTCTTCCCCTCTTTTTAACATTCCTCTCCAGGCCTGGCTGTATTTAAGCTGCTTTCCTCCGCGCCGAGGAGGAGGGAGGGGGATGGTCTGAAGTTCCTGTACATTTGCATTTTAAGCACTTCCAGCGCTGAGCAGGCCACTTTGTTCCCCCATCCAGCAGCCCTGGCTGGGTGCTGCTCCAGGTGGGATGCCCTCCCAAAGGAGGTGCTCTCGGTGCCCACCTGCCCGCCCTGGGTGCTCAGTCTCTGCCTCCCACAGGTATTTTGGCTGAGGCTGGACTGGGCACACTCTTGCTGCCAGCTCTACCCACCTCACCTCTTTTATGTCAGTGCTGCATTTCAAAGAGAAAATAGTGCCTGACTCTGGCCCTCTTAAAAAGAAACACCATCTCCTCTGCATCCTAAGGACCTGGATTGTCTCAGGGGTTGGACTTTGGGACGTGTTGTTCGATTCCATCTTTTCCAAGACTTCCAAGCTTTCTGCTGGGAGTCCATTCACAAAAGCTGCATTGTTCTCTTAGGGGGAAGCCACCACAATTGGATCTAATTGAGCCTGACACTATATCCATCTTCCTCTGCTTAGAGGGAGGTGTTGGAGTCTGTCTTTCCTGCATTAAGAAAAGAGTTTACAGTAACTTCTTGATGGAAAAAGAGCATGTATGTATGAATGTTATAAACAAGAGGAATTCCAGATCAGGTTCCTGTAACAGCTGAAAACGTAATTGCTCCTGGGGTCAGCAGCAGCCCCTGCCAAGGATGGGGAATGATAAACCTCTCATAAAGTAGGGTTTTTTCGGCTGGGTTTGAGTGGAAATGGCATCTCCTTATTAAGTCCTATGTTCGCACGGATAACAGTGGGACATCTATGTTTCAATACAATGTGTGTGCTCATAAGCTCTGTAATCAGAACTACGACAGGATTTTTTTTTTCTTAAAAAATACCCCCAACTTCTTCTCCCAACTCATGAAAAAAAACCAAAGCAAAAGCATTGCCCACATGGCCCAACATCCTCTTTTAAGGGGAACCCAAGCCAAAGGAAGTTGCCAAAACCAAAGCCTCCCTGAAGCCCAGTCCTTAGACACCCTAGGCTGTTCCCATAGATGGAGCAAGTGCTCCCCATATCTTCCTCTCATGCTCCACTGTGACAGCACCTCCTCAGACACAGATGCAGGCCAACAACCATAGACCAATTACCACATAACTTCTCAGCATAACCGACCACTCTTGAATTTTTGAACATGACTCAGTTGGCAGCTGGGGTAGAAAACCATAAAAAACCCTCAACTAGTTGGATATGAGCTGGCAGTCTCCTGTCTGTGTCAGTGAGCCCAGAGTGCCCCAGCGGTGGCTCTGGTGCCAGCCTTCACTGCTGTGCCCCACAGAAGTGGTGGGGCAGCAGGGTCCCTTGCCTAGAGCTGCACAAGGCAGGGCACAGAAGGTGACCCAGGGACCCACTTTATGGACCAGTGGCTCTGAGGAGCAGAGGGGCCATGCTCCAGAGGTGGTGGCAGAACACAGAGCAGAGCAGGAGGCATGTGGAGGAGGGATGAAGCGACTGAGCAGGAGAGGAGGCAGCCAGGGACCGAGGGGCAGCAGCTGGGGATGCCAAGCAAGCTGCACTGAAGTCCTGCGTGTGCGTGGGGTCCCCTGCTGCAGCAGCTGCTCCCCTGGCCAGATCCATGGCTGGCTCCTCTCCCTGGGAGATGGGAGGAAAAGCAGGATCCACCTGGGTCCTACTGCCCTTGGACTAGCACATGGGAGGTCCACACATGACAGATTTATACATTTTATACCTTCCCGCTGCACGCTGCGGGTTCGGCTGAATCGGTTTGTCATGGTGACTCTGGGGTCCTTTGTTTTGCGGTAATAAATAATGGGGTCACGGGGCAGCTGTCAGGCAAACCACCTGGGGCCTGTGCTACGGCCAGAGGTGATCTCCGTGCTAGACAGTACAGAGCTTACCACTGAACCTGCCCTTTAGGGGTCAGGGAAGGGTTAAAATGAGAGCTGGGTGGCCAAGACACTCATGTATTTTGGAACCAAAGTTAGACGTTAGCACGGGCTACCATTAGCAGCTCAAGGGTAGATGTCCCTGGATGTGGCAGCCTCACTGTGTGTGTATGTGGGATGCTCCCAGCAAAGTGAACCCTTTTTTTGTTTTCTCTCTCTCCCTCCTCTACTGCAAATGCCACTCTTTCAGCCAGCAGCTCTTTAACAGTGCCTTCTGCGGAGGAAGAAGATAAATGGATAAACTCAACTGGGTGGTGCGGGCTGGACCCCTCAGGACATCAGCGAGGCCCGGCGCCAGAGCTGCTGGCTGGGCTGCATCGACACTCCCCACCGTGGCCAGCCAGCGAGGCCGTCCTGCACAATTCCCCAGCCCCAAGCTGCATGAAAGAAAGAGCTGGAAAAGGTTCATCAGGCTCCTGTGCCAGAACTTAAGCCTCCAGCCATATTTGGCAGGGATGCTAGTGCTTCTCCCTCTTCTTTAATTAAATTTACCATATGCACTAGCTCAATGACAGCCCAAACTGAAATAGCATAATGGAGATTTTGAAAGATCCGAATCTGATCTGTCCCTGCAAGATGAATGGATATGGGATTTTCCTAAAAAAATTTCCTAAAATCTGTGGTGTGTCTTAGAAAAGGTGTCAAAAGTTTAATACCAGGGCCTGGACCCATGCTCTGAGCAAGTGTTTCCACATGAGAGAGTTACAGAGACATAAACCAAACTCATATTCTGCTACAGAAACTAACTCAGATCTAGAAATGGGAACCACCTCCTAGTTATTTTCCTTCCTCTGAGTCTTGTTTCTCTGGGCACAGTCTAGTGATTTCATGATGAAGCAATTTCCCCTCCTAGCTCTGAGAAAAAAAAAAAAAAAAAGACTCACACAAATTTTATCTGAGCTTGGTCCTGTTCTTCCCTCTCCTTCACCTCTTTCTCCCCGCAAATGTCCCAGCTTTACAACCCTTGGATATCTTTAGGGGTTTGGCAGCTGGCACACAGAGACAGCATCACAGGGGCACACAAATCACAGCTTTGCAGCCAGCAGCCTCTCTCCTTGTTCAGTGAGCTGAAGTGCCAATAAATTCCTGCCATTATCTCCCATGACAGCTGCCGGGGCACTCCTGGCACCCCAGCTTCTGCGTGAGCCAGGTGCATCCTTCGGTGTCACAAACACCGGGTAGAAGTCTTGTAAGGCAGTCGTACCACAGCAGAGGGAGACGGTTCCCTCTGCTCCCCCGGGCTCCTGGAGCTGCCAGAGATGCAATGCCTGACTCGGCTCCGGCAGATCTCCATCCCCTTGGCTAAGGCACTCTATGCAAATTGACCAGAGGTGACGGGGATAACGAGATGCCCCTCGGGCTGCTCGTCCGCCTAACACCCAGGAAAACCAGAAAAACAGATGGAGACCACACGGCACATCCCCATCCCATGCCCATGGCCATGGGCCGGGGCGGCTCGGCCAGGGCGCAGGGCGGGGCCGGCCCGCCAGGCGGCAGCATTGCCCGCCGAGTGCCGCGCGCGCCCGCGTTAATTGCAATTAAGGGCGCTGCCCCGCGCCGCCAGCAGCCCGCCGCACGCCCGGCTCAGCGCTCACCCCGGCACCGAGTGTGTGACAAACCGGCCCGGGACACCGCGCGGCCGAGGCGGGAGCTGCTAAGGGACGGGGAACTCCGGGCTGCTCCAGCAGCATTTGGTGGTGGTGGTGGTGGTGGTGGCGGTGGTGAAGAGTCCTGAGGGTCTGCACCATAAACTAAACTGGAAAGACACACCGGGCGTAGCTGGACTGGGAGTCAGTCGCAGAACCAGTGAATGGTTTGGGTTGGGAGCGACCTTAAAGATCATCTAGTTCCAATCCTCCTGCCAGGGCTGGAACACCTTCTGCTATAAAGTGGTGCTTAAAGCCCTATCCAGTCCAGCCTTGAACACTTCCAGGGATAGAGCATCCAGGGCTTCTCCCAGCAACCGGTTCCAGGGCCTCACCACCTTCACAATAAAGACTTTCTTCCTGATAAGTAATCTAAACTCAACCTCTTCCGGTCCAAAGCCATCCTCCCTTGTCCTATCACTATATGTCCTGTAAAAACTCCCTCTCCAGCTCTCCTGTAGTCCATCTAGGTACTGGAGAGTGCTCTAAGGCCTCCCTAGAGCCTGCCCTTCTCCTGGCTGAACAACCCCAAATCCCTCAGCCTGTCTTCACAGAAATGCTCCAGCCCTCTGATCACTTCCATGGCCCTCCTCTGGACTCGCTCCAACAGGTTCATGTCCTTCTTATGTTGGGGTGTGTATCAATGCACCCCATCATGCAAGAACTTCTCACCCCAGCCTGAAGAGCTGCCTCCTGGAAACCATCCATCCTAAACTTAGCACCTCTGCCCTAAGACTCCATCTCTTGACATCTATAGCTTGACACCCAGAAAATTATTTTATTTGGTTTTTTTTAAAGCATGCAAGTGTGAGAATGGTAATGGAGCAGGACCAAACATAAAGTAATGCTTACATTATTTTATTTCACTTTTGTTGTGCAGGACTTTGCTGTGTTGTTGGCACAGTTACTCCACTGGATACCCCTGCAGTGATTAAGGTATCTGGAGCTGGATGTGCGTATCCTTTTTAGAACATAAATAGTCTTTTTTATCCAGTTCTCACACTGCTGCTACAGATACAGCGATGGTGTCTTTTTCAGAAGTAACTACACCTTATAATTTACAGAATTTTAATAATTAGCTTCTGCAGGCTCATTACATACACAGACATCAGAAAGGGAAAATCAGCACTAATGGAGGAAGAGAGCTTGGAAGCAACTTGACTAAGGTGATGTCCCAGATCCATGCATGGCCAAAGAGTGTCTGGAGTCCACCTCTTCCATCTCCAGCCCTGCTGGTTTCTGCCACTTGGAGCAGCAAAAATGAAAATGAGTTTTCCAGCCTATAGCAGTCCTGGAGAGGAGGGGTCAGGACAGAGAAACACTAAGGGTAGAGGACATCTTCCTGGCCTTCCACACCACACTCAGCACCCTGGAAATGCTGGTGTGGGCTGTGCAAGAGTTCCCAGCAGCAGAAGCCCCTCCAAGAAGCCATCTCTCTCTCTCTCTCTCTCTCTCTCTCTCTCTGTGTGCAAACTCTTCAGCTGTCACAGTTTTTAGTTCAGGCAATGGCCAAGTCTGACCCAACAAACGCGGAGCTAAGAGAAAGCGCTGCCTTGACAGCCCCAAAGGTCAATGTCCCGTCACAACAGCAGGTACGGCTCTGGCTGCAGCACTCCAGCTGCCCTCTGGACATCTTCACCAGAACTGTCCCTGCAGCGGGCCTGGGGACCACCCACACAGATCAAAAGCCCGACGTGGTCCTTAAGGCTGCAAATGCTGTCTCCCCTCATGGCTTCCCTTCCCCAGAGGCACCTGTCCACCAGCCCAGACCACACCAAAGGCCGACCGAGCAACAGCAACTTCTGCTCTCCACACCCAGACCACATGGCATGAGGACTTGTGCCTGGGCTGCCCACTCCCTTCCCCTCGCCTCCACTGGGCTCAAATGCAGCATTCCAGAGGGACAGCAGGGGCAACGTGGGGAAATATCATCTCCTGCCCACACCTGCCAGGGAGTCAGCGGGATGGGGGAGGCTGCATGTGAGTGGCTGGGTGTAACTTCCACCCTGTCCCTAGTGCCAAAAACAAGCATGTTAAAGCTAATCTACCCCTGTCTCAGCTCAACTGCTTTTCTGTGACTAAGCCCCTTATAATGGTTTTACTAAAATCCCCTTTTGATGGAAAAAATCCCAGCTGGAAGTTTTGGGCAGCGGCACAATGTGCAAGTCTGCGTGTCCCTCTCCCCGGCTTCACAAAAGCCTCTAATCGAGTGGAAAATTTGCTGGAGGCCAGAGGTTTAGGCCTGCAATTATTTTTTAAGGGATTATCAGGAGAGAATGGGGGTACTTACGACCCTCCCTCTCTTTGTGCTTTGCTCTGTGCCGCTTTCAGATGGACTTAGCCAGAAACCTAAACCACCGCAGCTGGATTCAGCGAAGCCAGGGCTTGGCTGGGAAGCTTGCCTCCTCTCTGTCTTACAGGACAGATCCCAGACTCCAGGTTAGGTGAGTCCCACTCCAGCAGAATGCAATGAACAGAAGTGCTTTCCACAGAAGCAACATTCTCAGATTTTTTTAAGTAAAGCTTGAGAAAAAGCAAGCAATTCCATCCCCATGAGCCTCAGTGAACTGAAAAACCAAGGAGCCAGGAGGGATGAGGTCCATTGGACAGGCTGGGCTTTGGCTCTGCAAAGCCATTATGTAGGAGGTCTTACACAAGTAACTTGCAGCAAGCTCCAGAAAGGACTTGGCACGGAAGATGCATGCACGGTAACACCCAACTCTTAAGGGCTTTGCTCCAAGGGTGGATCCTGGTGTTAGGGTCCTTGGTGCCTTTGCGGCCTCAGAGGAGTCAGACACCACTAAGGATCCAAAATAACTCCTTGCCAGGCACGAAGCCACTCCCTGCCAGGCCAGAGGAGAGGGGGTGCTGGCCCTCCTGTCCGAGGGGCTCCGTACCCTGCTCAGAGCTGCCCAGAGCTGCCCACGCTCCCACGGGGCCCAAAACCAGGGGCTGCTCCTCTTCCACCAAACTGCCCCATTCCCGCTGGCCTAACAGCAAGTAAGCCACAGCCAGAGGAAGCAGCGGTGTTCCCTGCTTTCCAACAGCAGCCTAAGGAAGCGGAAGACCTGCTTTAATCCTTGCCTCACTTCAAACCTACCCCTTCTGGAGAAGGCACTAGCTAACCATTGGAAAAAGGGCTACTCTTCACTATTCCCATGTAAGCCACACTGCAGTGTGGATGATTATTCCAGACTTGGAGCAAGAAATGAAATATGTGAAGGAAGCAACGGCTAAAGACCTCTCAGCATGTGGCATAAAGCAGTTGTTGGTTAGAAGAGAGGAGCAGGTTGTGATCCCTGAGCTTCCCAACCATTCTGCTGCTGTGTAAGATGTTTCAAAACAAAGAAGCAGCTGCCACTGGGGTTTTTTTGATCTTATCGTGCTGGCATGTGCTGGGTGTGCTCCAAAAGCACCTGGACAGACTGAGGAGTCAGGATGCTTTCCTTCTGGATGGTGATGAGACTCAAGCAGTTTGGGACAGGCATTTAAGTAAAAAACTCAGCACCCAAGGGGTGTTAAAACATAAATAATTAAAAAAACCCAGACAAGCATAGAGGAAAAAGTCAAATGAGGCATTTGTGGAATTACGATGCCTCCAGGAGCTAGGTGGTGCCTAAGCTGGGGATTTTGATTTTGCAATTTTGAATGCTGCCTAAATGTCATTTGGCTTTGTTCTGCTTTTTTCTTGGATCAGTTTTTTTGCCCCTTTCGACCTTATTCTCTCCATCCACATGGACACTTGTTTTGGCAGAATTTTAAGACAGTGAGATAAAAAGACAGATGGCCTAGCCTGCTCAAAATCTCTCATTAAGGTTTTGAAATACTCTCTATGTGCCTAACTCCTGCAAGACAGATGAGTCTGCTCTCCAAGACAGCTTGTGAACTTCAGCATCCCAAGAGAAGGAACACACAGTAAGTAGTAGAACAGGATGTGACCTGTGTGATTCCCTAGTGGCACGAGAAATGGAAGATCAGGTGAAGAGTCAGCTCCAGCCCCAACTTCTCACCCAAACAAATGGAGCACTGCGCACAGTGCCACAGAAGAGCCATCCTCTACCACCTCCAAGGAATCTTCCCCCCAGCCTGCTGTTCCCGAGTACCACTGGTGAGCCCTGTTCTTGGAGCCCTAAGTCTTTCTGCTCATACAAAATCTGCTGTCTGCAGATAACCCTGAAAAGCCCCGCTTGCAGCATCACCAAAACACCATGGACTTCCAGAGATCAGCATCCAAATTCTGCACAGAGGCAGGATCAAGTACACTTGGATCATTTCTGAAAAGGGTTTATCTTACCTATATATAGCCTGCAGCCCCCTTACTCAACCACTTCTACTTTACTTCTAATATTTTTTTCTCCCTATCCACCTCAAATATTCTCTTTTTTCTACCAGATTAAGCTGTGTTTTTAATGCTCCCCATAACTGCCAACAGAAAGAAGTTGAGGAGTTTTCTGTTCCAGAGAGCCTCTTCTGGCCTTGGTGGACACTCCTTTCCCTGAGTCCTCACACTCAGCTCCCTGCAGATGCACCTCAGATGCTTCAACTCCACCTCTGCGCAGCATCTACCTTGTGAAGAGCCCACTTATCATGCTGCATTGCACAGGTGGATTTCCAGATGTATGATAAGCGTGTCTGGAAACTATTACTATCCTCACAAACATTTGTGGCCTGCAAGACTTGAAACCAGAATCCCAACGATGTAAAGAGATTTACCTCACTGGGATGTTACAGAGATTTTATGTGTTTCAATATTTTAATATTGCTAAGGTATATATTATAATAAAGATGCAACTTGTCAGATGTTCTTGTGCATGTTCATTTCTGTCCCCTCTTTGCCCTTTCCCTGAAGAACGGGCCCTGCAGACAGAAGAGTTTCAAAACACGTCTGCAGTTGCTGCACTGGAGCTGTGTTGTGTCAGGTAGAGGCTGGGTGTTGAAAGAACCGTCTATATGCTCAGCTGCATATTGTTACAAACATTTAAAGAAGCTGCTGTTTCCAAAAAGGAAGGATGAGTCATTATCATTATTATTATGAAATCTGGGGGGTTTCCAGGGTTGCTGGTGTGCCAGCAAAGGATCCAGTGCCAGGATAGATAATCACGATAGAAGCGACAGGACAACCTACAAGCGCCTGAGGACCACCTCTGCAACATCTGCTCGTCTCATGCGCCAGGTGTTGCTCCCTGGAGCACATAATTTGGGCATGCAATCAATGTGCCACTCCTACCACCTCCTGGCTCCCACCAGAACAATGTCACGCACTGCCTACAGCTACGTGCAGAGCGAGGAGCACCAGCCCCGGCTCAGAGAGATCTGTCATTTACGGAGAGTATCTTGTGTCAGTGCAAATCCAGCCCACAGCTAGGAACTGGCAGGACATACTTGAGGTATCACACTCACAGAGCAGGAACAGAAAAACTGCTTCGTCCACAAATACCCAAAAACTGCAGGCAGTTTAAGTCAAAAACTTAAAAGGAGAAACACAGGGAATTTGGGGGTCAGGCTCGAAGACAGACACAGATTCAGACTCCAGAAAACAGGCTGCAAGGAGGAGTTCATCCCAGCAGCAAGTGTCACGCTGCACACAGATGTGCTTTCTCTACAGAGGTGAATGCACCTAACACAGCTCTGGTCACTTAGTCCACGGATCCTACACACTTCAGGGATGGAACCATCTCTCCTTTATGCATGAACTGTTCTCAAAAGCTCAGGCTGAAATCCTAGCCATAGTTCCCCACCTTCTTTAAAAGCAAACAACCAACCCCCCTTCCAAACAACAAAGCAAAACAATCAAAAAACATTGCAAGCCAAGAGTCTGTTACACCACAGAGTAAGTGCTTACTCTTCTTCAGGAACAGATTATATTCCTTACATCAGGCTGAAGGTGGCCGTGGAATACGATTCAGCACATGGATGCAGTTCTGGAGGATCTTTATTTTAATAAATATGCAGGGGGAAAACCTCTGTCAATACAAATCCTATGGAAAATATTGCTCCTGTAGACAGAAGAGAGACCAGTTCTGTTTGTGTGCTCTGGCACTTTATATACAAAGATATTTTAGAGGCCTCTATACTTAGCCATTGTGGTTTCAGTCTTTCCCAGGCCAGAGGTAGCTGTGTAAGCATATAGTCAGCACTGGCTAAACAAGTACTTTTGAAACCATACTATTATTACCAAATTAGTTAAAGAGGGTTCATTCTTTTTATTTTTTCCCAGGGGGGTGGGGGAGAATCTATAATTTAAGTTAAAATCATTAAAAAAACCCCAAAACAACAACAACAAAAAGAAACTTGAACACCACCCTTTTCGCCCTTAGAGTGAGATGCGTTTTTTCAGGATTTTTTAACTGTAGCCAGACCACTTCAGGTCATGATTTCATCCCGTCTCAGCAGGATGGCAGCAGCGGGTCTCGCCGGTGCTCCAGGGAAACCAGGGTCCCTCAGGAAGCCATGTGGGTGACTCAGGCAGTGGAGCTCCTTCCTCTGAGTCAACACTGCCCCAGTGTTTCAGCACCACGCTGAGGGCACTGACCTGTTGTCTTTCAGAGGAAATAAATGGGTGCCTGACCACACTGGAGGTTGTTAAAGACAACATGAAGCTTTACACTAACACTGGCATTTGGCTACGTGACCGCTCCCCATGTGCGTAATTACATTTCTGCCTTCCTCCACGCTCTGAACTGAACTGTTTCAATGGCTGCTGTGTTTCACCCGGCCCTAAATGCAGTCTGAGGGTTGGAGGAACAGCTCCAGCACAGACCAGAACCAAGAACCTGGAATTTTATTGCTGACCCCACCTTTGGCTGGCCAGATGACCCAAGCATGTCTCTTCCACCTTCTTCTCTCCCTTGCTTTCCCCATGTGCAAAATGGAGATCATGAGAATAATCTCCTGTTTTATGCACTGGAAGACACTAGTGGAAAACCTCATGCAAGAGAGCACCATAAAGGTGAATTATGCGAGACAGCGCTATTAATTAGGTACGCTGATTAAACATTCTGAGACCTTTTTCAGTAGAAAAGGCATTAGGGAAAATATGGGAGATTTGTAAAGAAAGAAGTGAAATCTTTGCATTTGATATAATCAAGACCTGTGATCTTTCTTTAATCCAAGAAAGCCTTGGATTAAGGACCAGACAAGTATTTCCCCCTTTGATGTGAGGGAGTTCAGTGATGCCTACTCCACAGGAAATTCTCAAAAGGTGCTGAGTATTAGCAGGAGGTTTTTTCCACAGGAAACTCAGCTGCCTATAATTACCAGGAGAAAAATTAGTCCTCTCCTTCCCTAATCCCAGGGCTCTGTTCACATTCTACATTTGCTTTGGGGACTCCATTTTGAAGCCACGTGACATTTAAAACACACAGTCTGAAAAACACACCTGGATGTGGGATTTGCCACAAACTCCCTGAAAGTTCACTGAAAGATTCACCAAAAGGTTTGTGACCCTTCTAAGCACAACTGGGAGCAAGTTACAGCTTGGCACTGTCTTGCAGCTTGGACAAGAAAAGAGCCTGATCAAACTTGGAAGCTTTGACCAAGATGCACCTGGAGAGTTTCAGTTCAGTTCAGGCATAAACTCAGTTCCAAACTCACAGGCTGGGAGCTGCCTTGAACAGAGGGAGAGCAGCCAAAGGATCTGCACTCACCTGCATGGCAAAAGGCTCAGCTTGACATGGGGACTCACAACAGATCTGACCATCACCACTACAGAGACAGCCATGGGAACACCAGTCCTGTAGGTCAGACAGGGAATCCCTTCCAAAGCAAATCCCCCACCACCCATGCAAGTGGTTTGCAACTCTGCGTGGCCTTAGGGCTTGCAAACTGGATTCTCTCTGGATGAAAGTGCACAGGAGACCATGCTTGAGGAGGATGCTTTATGTGCATTCTCCACATCCATGGGATCAGATAAAAACGAGTCCAAAATAACACTCCCCCACCCCACAGTGCTACTGCCTGGGTGCCAGATCTTCAGCACCACCCTCCAGCTCTGCTCTTCCCAGCCCACTCTGCCACTGCCCCCAAAACTGGGGCTCTGCAGAGGGACGGCAGGACCCGATTATTTGGGATATCTGCTTTTGAGCACCCTCTGCTGGATATTACAATTCTCAATCCCCTCCAGGCCAGTGATGCTGGCAGGCTACCTCTGATCACCCAGCAAAGTGCTGGGGCGTGGAAGCAGAAGCCTAGGAGCCTGTCCCGGGCATCCCCAGGATGCCCCAGCATGCCAGTGTGCTGTGTATGGGCATCACAGTGGGATAAATCAGTGTCCACTAAAAACTGTCAGAGCCCAAAGACACACTCACAACAAAGAAAAGTCAAACGTAGCTAAAGTCTTCCCCACGTGACTGAGCTGCTTACAACTCACTAAGTTTGAACAAACACACTGCTGAAGAAAGATGCTGATGGGAACACCTAAAACGCATTTTTCCCCATGAGGTTGGAGCTGCACAGGCTCTGATGATGAAACATTTCCTCCTGCAGCTCCAACCTGCAGAGGTCACCTATCCACCACAATGCTGGAGCAGATACTGGCAAAGAGAGAACTGAGACAGGCGGGACGGTGGCTTGGTTTGACAAGATGGGCGATTGTCACCTTGACTCCTACAGTCCACAGGACAACTACAGCAGCCTCATATGCTGCATTTCAGCCTTCAGGTGATTGGAAAGTTGTGGCCACCTCTGATCCCAGTAACCATTCAGTACAGAGATGTTCAGGAATGCAAGGCTTAGGCAACGACTCCTCTAAGGTGGTGTCCACTGTCAGATGTCTCAAAGGAAAGCACTGGAGGTTTAAAGGGCCAGGAAGGGCTTTTAACTGCCCACAGCTGGAAGACTTTCCAGGATAAGGAAGACCCATACCTTCTAAACGAGCTAGAATAAAATTAATAAACTGTGTGTAAGATTTTTATCCATATATCTAATCCTTTCTGCATTCTACTATGTTCTCAGTTTCCATTATTTATGTGCTGTAACAAAAAAATAAGTTTCACGTGTGTCAGATGTTTTATTTCAATTTCATTGGAAACCTTGTGTTACATAAAAGTACACACAGGAATGCCTGGTTTACTTCTCTGTACTTCTGAGTTTATATACTTCTGTCATGTTGCTTTTTATTACTCTTCACTCTAACGAAGGATGCATAATAGTTTTCAGTCTTTCCACACCTCCAAGCATTTTCATCACCTTGTTCTGTTAAATATTTGTAGCAGGGTGATCAGAAATGAACGCATGATATTTTATTTTTAAGACCGGAGTCCCAGAGAATCACTTGTCTTTCCACCAAAGAGATCCCACACATCCCTAATGCCAGCAGCCTCCTCCTCAGCCAAAGCGAGGCGAGAGATGGAGGAAGCAGCACTTATTTCACCCTTTCGCACTGCAAAATTCACGACTGCTGAAGGAGTTATGTGCTCCCGTCCCATGCCAGCCAGCTTCAGCTGTGGTAAGGCGAACGAAAAGGCATTAACCCTGCTCCCTGATAGGAAACAAAGTCTCCCACTCATTCCTGAGAAAAGTTAAAGGTACTCATTTCTGAGGGACTTGTGGGGTGGGTAGATACAGTGCAGCTCTCCAAAGATAGCTCAGAAATAACCTGGGAGGATCCCAGATGAAGGCTGGGTGTCTTCTTACATCTGTCTGGTTTCCGAGATGGAGTGTAAACACGGGCACATTAGCTTAGATTAATTACAGGCTGCCGGTATTCTGCTTTCATGTAGCGAGCTCTGGGAACATAACACCGCTGATAATTAAATAGCGCCTTCCATCAAAGGGCTCCCAACCACCCAGCAAACCAGGCAGGCTGCTCAGGCGGGGCTGCTGGGCTGGCACACAGCAGCAGCTGAGCAGGACACAGGAACACAGCACGCTTGTTTAGGAAATGAGAGATTTCACCTGAAACTACAGGAGGAGTTATCACATGTTTTACATTAGGTACTGTGCAGTCAGACTGGGGCAGGATTAGCGTCAGTGCCAGGAGACCTTCACCATTCACACACAAAGTTTTATATCCCATGAGAAAGATAATTTCTCCCATGATATGACTCCCTATTTTTTTTCTTTTTTTTCCCTGGAACAATGGCTCATTAATGACTGAGGAATAAACCAATTTTATCTTCCACTTTGTTTTCTGCAGGGTGAGAAAATACAGAACAGGAGATAGATGCCAGCAGAGAAAAACTTATGGGAGTGAAGTTAATTTTCTGTGCCACTACATCCCCTCCTTTTCTGTCTCCCTCCACACACACCACTGCCCATTGGTTATGTGAGATTTTGTGCCAGGCTCACCAGCACAGCAGTGTCAGTACTGGGGTGGATGATCAAACCCCCATCATCCTCCTTCTTACGTGCCATATCCTTGCTGGGTTACCACATCCCTGTTCATCTCCCTTTCTGTCCCTGATTTTTCCAGCCCCAAAGCTGCTTTTCTGTTTTTGCCCCATCCCCTTGAGTCAATTCCCACCAAGGTCAGGGAAGATCACAGTTGCTTGGTCTGAACGAATTGCTCCTATAAGGATGGGCTGCTCCCCAAAACTGCAGCCCTGAACCCATCAGATGTTCTCTTAAAGACACCAAAATGAGAGGTGCATGTGGAGGCCAAAAGACAGTAGGAGTTGCCAGGACGTAGCTTTATGCCCACACTTGGAACAAGGGGCAGGACTAGCAGAGGGGTGCACATTTTTTCTGCCCACCACAGCCTCTGCCACTACCACACATTGCTCTGCAGAGAGGACCAGGAACCTGCAGTTCAGGAACCCAGCATCTCAAGATCAGCTGCCCTTGCAGGCAGGATCTAGGGACTGGGGACATGAACATTCTGAAACACACAGCAAATCCCTTTAGCATCCCCAGAATAACTCAGAAACTCCAGCTTGAGCATCAGCAGCAGTACCGAAGGGCAAAAACCACCTGCTGTCCTCACGAGCACAGCCCTGTCACTGGGTTTCACACACCCTGCCCTCTGACCAATTGAGCAAATTCCACAGATTCAAGGCAAGGCCACAGATGCTCTTCAAAACCCACTCCGGCTGCAGATGAGACGGCCAAAATGCCTGGCCAGGAGATCACAGCAATGACAGCCACAGGGAGAAGGGCTTAAGGGGGAGAGAAGGAAGGGAGCAAACTTCACACAGGAGCAACACTGACTTTTGAATGGTTAATTGCATGTTACTGCGGTTTAATTAATAATCTGAAGTGAGGCACACACTGCCATGCAGCGCCTCTTCACCTAACAGAGGTATCTTTTTGACACATCTTGCAGACAGCCATTGTCACATCACACAGCCATTGTAGCATCATGGTTGAATAAAAGCCATGAATATTAAAAGCCACGAATATTAAAAGCCACGAACATGAAGTCTGCACCACAGCATTTGATACAGCAGCTGGAACATGTTGTAAAGCACCAAGCAATAAAGTACAAGAAACTCAAGGAGACACAAAGCTACCAAACTTCTACAATATCTGTTAGGATTGTTCACTTACCTACCACCTTCTGAGAAACCACGGACAATCAAAAAAGCTGGACCAGACGCAGAGCCCGCAAATGAAGCTAAAGAAAAGTGCTTCTCCTCTGCTCTCCCACACTCCTGAGTAAGAGAGGATAAACTACCCCTGGGCTGGTTTAAATGGCAATTGTAATCATCTGCACTCTCTGCTGCTCACAGCTATCAGTGCCCAGGTAAAGCCCATTAAGGAAAGGAGCCACTCAGGCTTAATAGAAATCAGAGAGGCTGGGCTAACCCCATAAATCTCAGTGACCAGCCCTCACCCTCACAACTGAATCCTCCAAGAGAAATCTGGAAGACTTTATTGCCATTAGCATGAAAGGCATATCCCAGAGCTCTCACTTTAGACCAGGACCCCGGTGTGCCATGAACTCTCTGCCAGCAAAGCTGTGTAGCTTATGCTGCAGGAATATCCAGGGGCCCCAATGTGCTAGGCACTACAGGGCATGAGACAGAATTAATTCACGTAGTTATTATCCTCCTAGGTAAACATAAAATCTTATACCGAAGAGTTTTCTTATCTCCTTTTTCAGTAGGACAATCATACAGAAACACTGGAATTCCTCTCACAGTGGCATAAGGGAGAAGATTGAAAAACATATTCAGCTGCCAGAGATGTGACTGCAGCATGTCAGATGTGCAGGCAGGTGATCCTGGAGAGCTCATGGAGAAAGAGCAGGGGTTTCCACCCACTCCTGTGCCTGAATGTGTCCCCGAGAGCCCCAGCAGATTTATGTCACCAATGTAGCTGCACTTGCCCTGCTGCTGTCACTTGGGTGTGGCAGAGACAACAGTGAGCTCAGGTGGGCTGCGTCCACCCCCGGCACTTCCACACTGCGAGAACACCTTAATTTCTTGTGAAATCATCCCCGCTGCACTAGCAGAAACAGCAGAGGAAGACAAGCCAAAAACCAGAAGTAGAAACTGCAAAAATTAAGTCCTCTTTAGTCACCAAGCTGCATCTGTTCCTCACACACTTCTTGGAGGGATATGTTTCTGTTCCAACACCAGTGAAAGCCCAAGGTCTCCAGTTGTCAGCGTGCTGCCAGCGCTGGGGTTCTTTCTGATATATTTAGAGCTCACAGCACCACACCAGCTCCTCTACTCATTAAGCCATGATATTTGAGCTATGACTTTCATTTCTGCTTTCAAGGTAACCCACCTGAAGAAGCTCTCGGACTGTAAATCTGGTTGCTGAGCAAGAAAAATATGGTTGCCCCAATGTGATTTTGTCACTGCAATTAGCTTGGCTTTTTATTTAGAGAGCCGGGTTTATGTCTATCTTGCAAGGACAAACTCCTGATCAAGACTAAAAATCTGGGTGAGACAACTGACCAGTGCATCTGACCCAAGGCTGAAAATAAAAGCTGGCTTCCCACCTTAGTTTCCAAGTAAACTCCACCAAATGACGCAGCACCCCATACTGCATTTCACAGGCAGTACAGATATATTTAGCCCAGTATGCCCCTCCCAAAGCACAGTGTGGGGCACGACTGGCTGAGCAGAAACCAGGCAGGAACACAGGAAAACAAACCAGGCAAACCATCCTCTCCTACTCTGTAGCATGGCTCTTGTTCACTTGCTTTGTTTAACATACACAAACAAGCAAAACCCCAAAACAAGGAAACTGTGCAAGAGGAGTTTTATTTTCAGGCAGCAAACCCAAGAGCTGTAATTAGGTCCTGGAAATTAGCAGTTTAATTTGTGTTGTTGGGTGTTCTTTGTATTTCCATCCCAGCATCACACAAAAATAACAGCTATCCTTTCTCCAAAGGCTTGTGAGAGAAAATGGTGTAAACACCACACAAGCACTGGTACATGTGAACATGGAATCTCCTTTTGTGGATGGGAAACAAGGAAAATAAGCCACTTGAACAGAGATACTCGGGTGCCTGCAGAAGCACAGTGGTTGCTTTTGGGATCTAGAATAGAAAAGTGCCCGAGGGAGAGGAATTTCAGTGGTATACAGACAGCTAACTTGCAAATGACTTAGTGTATTTCGGAGGACATCTCCCCCGAGAGATGTTTGTGGGGGATCACCCGAGGGCTGTGGGAGGGTTAGAAAAATTAATGTAGCTCTAGGAAGCTGAGGTTTTGCCCTTGGGGCCCTGGGATGTGATCTCCTCCTCAGCCTCCATCAAATCAGATAACAAACAGGCCAAATTATTGTGATCAGAATGCTAGAAGGCAGTGGCTGCTCAGAAGCATCCACCAAGCAGGATTTTGGCACCAGCTGGTTGCATGAGGTGATGAACCTCTTCCAGCCAGAAAGCTACAGGGAGGCTCTCTGCCACGCAGGAACACAAGGCATTTCTTTGGCTTCCACACTGGGCAATCTCCTGGCCTCAGCTGAAGAAATTATGCACTGAAGTCTTACTCTGAAAAGCCTTCTTCTCAAATCAGGAGAACAATCCATTGCACACTAGAAATGAATCAAGAAATCACAGCAGAACATAACAAAGTTGCATGAACAGGAGTATCCCATCCAGACCTTTGGCCTGCAGCTTCGCCTAACATGGCTGGCTTTAGTTCAGCTCTTTGGGAAACTCTTAATTCAAAGGATGAACTTTCCGTTCTGAGCTGGCCCGAGCAGAGCGTGATTCCTTGAGGAGCCCTCAGTGCAAAACACAAAACCATCTCTCTTGCCATCTTCCTCGTCCCCAGAAGGGAGGTAAGGTGGAGTCAGGGAAGATTTGTGGCCACGAAAAGCCTTTAACATCTGAGTAACACTACAGGCACAGACTTTTGATTTCTCAGACTTGCACTACTTTGTCCTCTCCTGTGACGAGTTAAGAGGTTCAGTGGAGTGGCTGTGTCCTAGACTTCCACTCCTTTCCCCTACAGTGTGCTCTCTTCAGGCCTTATTTCCATGTCCTTCCCTCAGTCAAGAGAAGCCAAGCACAGCTTTTTGTTTGTGTTATCACTGCCCCAGACAGCCAGGAGAGGAGGCTATTACTTAAAGAGGTGCAGAGTGAGACTGGGATATGATTGTAATTACTGACCCCTGGGCACCCCAAAGCAGAGAACCACAATGTGCTGAGATGTGAACAACCCTCCTCCTGCGGGAGAGTTCAGGAAACCTCTTTTCCTTATCAGACTTTTTAAAAAGCAATGTAAGATTTTTCTCTAATTAGAGGTCAAAATATTGTTTTTCAAAACTCCTGCAAATAATTCCTGTCCCATAGGTTGTGTACATATCACTGGCAGTATCTGTTACCCAAGCAGGTAAGAATGACAGGCATAGCTTCTTATCCCTGACTGGGTGAGTGCAATGCTTGGAACCAAATTTATGATGCAATTATTTGAAGTTAAGGTGTCAAAATTCAGGTTCCTTCAGTAGTGCCTGCTTTAGCATGCTATCACACTGTCTGTGAGCATTGCCAAAATGAAAATCACTTGTTAAAATACAAAGAGCACAGTAAGCTCTTCAAACACAATCAAACACCCCTCTTCCTCTAAATATTGGCCAATACTCGCCAAAAACGTTAGAATACTCACCTAGCTCATCACTGTTACAGTAATGCAATGTTTGTAACAGTCCCACCATACACAAGGGAGGTTTCTGTGAGAACCAGGCTTTTCTCCTTCCAGAACAAGTCTCCCACTTGTTTGGATTAATTGATTTCACACACAGTTGTTTATGTGTGTGGCCTCCCTTGATTTTCTGAACTCTCTTCTCTCCAAACAAAACAGCTTAGGGATGTAGATGGAGCCAATTGCATTTGGGAAGAGGGGAGATAACACCTCAAAGCAGCCAGACAGAAAAGGACATTTCTCGCTTCAGAAACTTTTCTCTGGATTACGCTTTGAGGCAGCCTGACAAAAGCACGCTTCTGGGGCACACCATAAGACTGGTTCAGAGACACAGTGCACAGAGCCCGGCAGGAAAAACCTCCCCACAAAAGTGGGAAGGGGGAAAAGCAACTTCTGAGGAGAAGGATATATGGCAGTCTGTGAGACTGCAAACAATAGACGACCAAGAAACTGTCTTAAATTTTAAAACATCCTGCCTTCATGTAACAGCTTGTAGCTAGACGGGGAGAGCACCAGGATCCTCATTTGTGCATGGAACATGATCAGGCAGCTGTGCAGTGCACTACCAAATGCTGGTTCAGAAGGAAAATTTATCTTCGGAAAGAAATCTGGATATTAATTTGAAAGCCCAACACACAGCAAGATTAACTGCTCTCAGCCTCTCCAGACCAGCCATGTGGACACACCACGGATCCAATCTGCACTGAATTACAAGTCATCACTGACAAGGTACTGAAGTAGCCAGCCAGCAAAACCAGTGGAAATATACTTTTGGGGATCTGGTTGGAGAATGGAATCTCAGCTCCCCAAGAAGGGCTGGGATTTCAGCATTTATCTTCATCCCAAATAGGGATGAAAGGTCAAAATATTATACTATTTCATAGTATGAACAATTCCAAATGCTTTTGATTTGAAAATGTGGGGCAGGAGGGAAGATATTATTGATGAAAACAAACCATCCAAAATGTTTTACCAGGATTTTCTCTGTTTACCAGCACTGTACAAATCTAAGGGCCCTGGTCTTATCCACCAAGGTGAGAGGAGAACTGGCAGATGCCTCTGCAAGGCCGCTCTCCACAGTCTTTGACAAGCCACGGAGACAAGAAGATGGACACAAGCCAACAGTGTGCTGCTGTGGCAAAGAAAGCCAAGGGGACGCTGGGTTCCATCAACAGCAAGGGCATCACCAGCAGAAAAGAAGCCACAATCCCACTCTGCTGTGGCTGCACCTGGTATCCTGTCTTCCATTTTGGTCCCTGCTATGCCAAAAAAGTTGTGGACAGGCTGGAGAGGATCCAGAGAAGGGCCACAAAGATGACCCCAAAGGAGTGGGAAACCTGCCAGTGAGGAGAGGCTGAGAGAACAGGGCCTGGAGAAAAGGCAGCTTAGGGGAGATCTTATCATCATGTTCCAGTATTTAAACGGTGGTTACACAGGAAACAGAGACTCCCTTCTTCAAAGGAGCCACATGGAAAAGACCGGGGATAGTGGGTACAAGTCACTCCTGGGGAGATTCCAGCTGAACAGAGAAGGAAAATTTTTCACAATGGAAAGAATCAGCCATCGGAATAGTCTCCCTAGGGAAGTGGTGTATTCCCCAACATTGGAGCTTTTAAGACTCGCTGGACACAGTGCTGGGCCATCTTGTTTAAACTGTGCTTTTGCCAAGGAAGGCTGGATCAGATGATCCTTGATGTCCCTTCCAACCTGTTATCCTGTGATTGTGTGAAAATGAAATGTTGATCCAAAATGAGAGATTTTGGGACGTTGACCTGAAATTTAAACTCTTGTTCTGAATTTCAACATAAAATGACATTTAAGGCGAAATGTCAATTGGAAACAGAAATCATTAGGTTTTGAAACATCACTACAGAAAAGCATGTTTTTCTTCTGAAAATTTCAATTTAGATCAAACCATATTTTCTTCTGGGAGCTTTATTTTTATTTTACCAGCTCTGTGGTTTTTTGTTGTGCTGCTTGAGGACTGGACATTTCCTCCAAGCATATGGATGTCTGCAGTGGGGTTATCCACACTGGGGACACACTGGAGATTCCTTATGGAAGTCCAGGAATACACCTGCACCCAGACTCTCTTAGGAACCTGAACTATTAGAGAGGAATCAGCTATTTTAATTTAGGGAGAGTGTCCATGGTGTCAGATGAGTAGCAAAGAGAAACTCACTTTGCACACAGAGGAGTGGGGCCTGCAGACACTCCTGGATGCCCTCCAAAGCAGCCATCTCTCCATCAGCATACAAGATTACACATCTCTTTCCAAAGGCTGGCTTTGCAAACCTTGGAAAGGAAAAGGCAAGTGGGCCTCTGGAAACACTAAACTACCTCTAAAAACTCATTACGTTGCAGAAATAAACCCTACGAACAAAAGCCTTACTCCAGCCTCCATTAATCCACAAAATTTCTGGAGACACCTCTAGGCAGATGTACAACGACCAGCAGCCTCTGCCCTGTGCACAAACAACAAGCCAAAGCTTTCTGTGGGAGCAGGGACAAGGAGAGAAAGCAGCATGTCCCAAACACAAGGCTGTGAACTTTGACCAGAAAGGCAACACGTCCCAAACACCTGCTGCTTCAAACCCACGGGACAAGGGCACAGGGTGGCAATTTACAGGACTAGTCACGGATGCCAGACCTCAGACTGTCAGTCATCAGGACAGTCTGGAAGATCCACCCAGCACAGTGCTGAGGTATGCCAAGAGAAAGCCTTACCAAGGCAAGAGTGACAGGCTTGGGCGATGAATTTGATGTGATGATGCTGGTATTAAAAGCCAAAGGTGTCTGTACGTGTGGACAGAGGAGCTGAAGGGAAAAGTAAAATGTATTTAGGTGGAGTCACAACTGTTGACGGAGCAGACCAGCAGCCTTTGCCTGAAACCAAACGGAGGACAGATTGTGTTCAAGCAACTCTGCAGCTTTCAGCATCAGACCAGCACCTGCTAGACTGATGGACCTTCAGGATGTCAGTCTAACTTGGGAATGGGTGTTGCTTTGGAGCTCTTTCAATTCCAGGCTGAGTTTAGAAAGCTGTGACCACCCCACAGCAGCTTCTGACACCTGTCCCAAGATTTCCACAGGACGGTATCCTCTCCCATCTCTGCTCCAGCTCCCAGGACACCCCACAGGCCAGCACACACCTCCTCTTGCACACAGGTCTGCTGCATAATCCTTTCCTCACTGTGGACAAAGCTTTTGGGCTTTGTGAAGAACACCACCTCTTCTAACAGGAGGAAGAATGAGTTACTGGATCAGCTGGGAATTAAGAGGATAATACCCATTGTTGCCTCAGAGAGGTGCAGGGCTTGGTACAGATAACAGGCAAAGCTTCTCATGCCTGCTCAGAGGCATCCTGTGGTGGTCAACTTCCATCTGCTCAGCTTGGGATGCACTGCATGGCACACATGAGGTTTGCCAGCTCAGATCTCACCCAGGTTTATCAAAAGCAGCCACAAACTGTCAGAATTGTCTCTCTAATGTATTGAAAACACATTTCCTAGTTCATCCTTGCCCATAAGCTAAAGTAGGGCTTAGGTAACACAAACTAACTCTGTCTAAATGTAACTGCTTTTCCTATTGCTTCTAGGTTGGTTTTATGTTTGACTTGAAGGCATCACCTGGCATCTGTAAGTAGGGCCTGGTCCAGACTATCAAGGTTACCCCATAAAACTTTTTTTTTGTTCAAGAAATGAAGGAAAAAAAGAGAAAAAAATAAATACACACTCCTCCCAACACCCCAGTGAACACTGCTGTGCTGACAAAGATGCCTCCTTGGTCACAGCTGTGCCCACAGAAAATGCTGTGGTTCCCCTTCTTTCATGGGCTATGGCATAGACACAACCTAACACAAGCAGCCAAACTCAGACAGTAAATTGCTCCTGGTGTGTCAGTCTGACCTAATTGGCACTGTTTTCTTAGAAGATAAAGAAGTTTTATGTGTCTTGCAGATAAAAGTTCAGGTTGTTACCTGTAATGGGGTTTTATACCACTGGGGTGCAACTGCTGTCGTGCAGAAATACAGACCCTTAGATCTCCTCAGCAAGCTGTGGAGGAGAGCTTTTGAGCCTTTCAGCAGGCTCCCTGGAAAACAACAGAGATGCTGAAAGAGCCTGTGCAGCTTCAGTAAAAGCGGAACAAAGCCAGTGCTGCACTTTCCAAGCTTACCCAACTGAAAACCTCCTTGCCATTAATAAAAAATTATTAGAAGTTCATTTTGAACACTGGCAAAACTCCCAAACAGCTAGTTAAGAATAGGTGGAAATGGGGAATAGTTATAAAAACAGAAAAGAAATTGGGACAGGTAATTGGTCATAATTCACAGGAGCACTCACTCCACTCTACCTGTACCCCAGGCTCTGAAATCTCCACAGGTGGAACAACAGCTGCAGCCACCCACAAGGCTGCAGATGTTGCTGAGAAACCTGGTTTATGCACACCCCACACTGGAGCAAGAGCTGACATTTTGGTCTAAAACCAGAAGCTGCCATTACAGCCTGAAGAATAATGGGGCTACCCCATGAATATCTGCATCATCTCGGTGTAAGACTGAAAAGCTTCAGTTACCTTTCAGAGATGCAAAACTGGGTGAAACCGACAGTGATGACAGCCACAGGATACCACAAACCTTCCCAGCTGTGACACAGAAATGATAATGGCAAAATATTTACTAAACAGAACTCTGACATGCTGCCAAGACCAGTATTTACAGTAATTATTAACAAATCTGGGCCACAGAATATAATAAAGGAACCTGTAGAATTGTTCAAGCTGTAAAAACAGAGGAGGAAAAAAAAGGAACTTAATTTTCCTTTGTACAGTATCAATTTTTTATGATTAGAGACGATTTCGAAGTGCTCAGGAACACCTCAGGGAGTAATGAACTCGACAGTCACAAAATTATTTTTTTCTGAAGAATGTTCCATTAATGAAGACATGCTTCGGCTCATATGTTTCTCTCGACACTCTGTGATACATAACAAAGCTCAGAAAGGTTTCCACAGCTAAGCAAGGAAGATTCTCATTTAATTTGCTTTACAGCTCCAACTTGTCCATAACAGAGGTGCTACAATGCTTCAGGACTCAGTTCAACAATAATACCAAACCAGCCAAGAAGATAAACACAGAACAACTGGAAAAGGAAGACAAATTTAGAGAGGCCACTGAAATATTAGTATTCCTGTGATTTTTGTTAACCCTTAATGATGGAAAAAACCAAACCCAAAACACATGTTCCACCCAACTACCTCAGTTTCCCTCACCTCCAACTGAGATGGGAGAGTTTACAGAAAACATATTTTCCCGCAAATCCTTGAAATAAACCAAGATGAAGATTTCATATGTGTTCACAAATCTCTCTCTATAAAGACACAACGTTGCTCTGCTTTTCTTTCCCTAAAACAACACCTATTAAACCCTCTGAGCCTTTCCCATGGGCTACTTAAAACCACAAATTCATCTAAACCAAGAGCTCTTCACAAATCCCTGCACACAACAGTGCCACGAGTTCTTCGGCCACAAACTGATTCCCACTCCAGGAAGACTCACTCCATTTGAGCATCCCTGTGCATTAATTCATCTCCCCCTGTTTTGCTCCAGATGCCGAGATGAAGCTTTGCAAAATGGACCAGTCATTTTGGGTAATCAAGTCCAGACTACAGAAGAATGCCCAAGTATCCGAAATAGCTGAACCTTGGGGAATAAAATGGGACCTTTGATAGCATTTGGAGCTGGACACCCCAAATGACCAGCCATGAAAACCCTGGCCTGCGTTACCTTTTCTCTGAATATGGAGTATTAAACTCAAGGCCACCAAGTTAGCTCAAAGAGGGGCAGAGGAGGCCAGGGCTCAAACCATCTCTCTCATGTGGCAGACCACAGCATTAGCTGCAGGCATGCGTGGAAAGAGAAATCAATCAGGGGTCTCTTGCAGGGTTATGGAGGACATGAATGGTTTGATCCCTACGGTTTTATTTAGATGGAGAAGGCTGCCAGGTTGGGTCCTATTTACTGTCCCAAACTCGGGAATTCTAAAGAAAACAAATTCTGTCCAGCCTGACAGAAATAGGAGCAGTCCCTTTCCTCTGCTTGCCCCTCTCTCCAGCTCCTCTGAAGCTGAGGGGCACATCACTCACTTCCCAAACAAACTCGGACAAAAGCCAGCTCAGAGAAGCCCAGCTCTGCACAAAGTGAAATAAGGAAGATGCCTTTGAGGGGAAGCACCTACTGCTTCCCCATGGCTGAGATCCCTGTGGGAGCAGAAAGAGGCTCTGTCCCTTCAGAGCTGGCCAGGGAGCAACCCAGCATGCCTGGTCTCTGGGAGCAACCACAGCCAGGAGGAATATGACTGCGGGCTGCAGCGGGACAAGGAGAGACTTCCTGAAGCCCACTGCAGAATAAACACTCAGAGATGAGAGGACAAGGCACCCTCCAGTACTGAGGGGTACTCAGTGCAACCAGATTTAAAAATAAAACCTACAAGAGGGAGAACTGGCTTGCCTGGAACCTTGAAAGAGCCAGCATCCGCCGAGACAAGGGAGCAAGCAGCAAACCACCAGCCCAAGGCAGCCAGGAAATGCGACAGCAGGAGCCAGACCCACAGCTCAGCCACAAGAGAACAGGTCAGCTTAGGAGGGATGAAGCTGGCTGGGGAGTTAAATTTAGACAGGTAAACATGCTGAGGGGAAGAGATGGGGTTCACACACCCCTCATGTCTGCCACTGCCAGCCCCTGGGGAGAGCCCTTCAAAGAACTGCTGGGGGGCTCAGGCACCTCAGAATTGGGCTGTCGGGGGCCAGTGGGTTGGGAGCACATAGCTGTGTGAGCATTTTTACCCCAGCATTTGCTCCAAGCATCTTCCTGCCTGGCAGCATCCCCAGCCAGCAGGAAAACTGTTGAGGGAAGCACAGAGGACGCTGCAGCGTAAGGAAAGGTGCAAGTCCTGGGTACACAGGGTACAAGGGGACCTTGCAAAGGAAATGTACCAGGGGGAGCAATATGGGGGCCACACCACCAGTGTAGCCATTTGGGTGTCAGAGCCCTTTTGAGCTCCCTTTCTGAGGGGAAAAAAAAGAGTAAAAACAAGGAGTTAGTCCTGCAATCTCAGCCACCCTCTAGAGCTTGAGCCATCCAGACCCCATGAACTGGAGGGGACACACAGCACTCCCTTCCCTGCCCTGCCTGCAGCCCCGAGGCAAGCCATCAACAATGCTCACTGCCTGTTTTACAGCTCCAGGGACAAGGGAGGGATCCCCACAAGCAGACAGACTACAGCCACCTACAGTGAGCTGCCAGCAGCTGTGCAGTGACAAGGCAGACGAGAGCATCCCCACTCTGGGGAACTGCTGTGCCCGGAGTGACCATCTGCCCCAGTGACCCCGCAGCTCCACCTCCCGCAGAGCAGGGCAAGGCTTGCGTGAGCTTTATCGAGTCCTAAGCCGAAGCCTGGAAGGGGGCGGTGGATCACAGGGTCTGGGCGCGTCTGTAATTCCGTCCATATGGTCTCAGCCAGTTGTCTCTGCAGCGAGCCCGAGAACTTGCACTTCAGTAAAGCAACCCTTCCAGAGAGACACCCCGTCTTTACTGGAAGATTTTAAGAGCTGGGGAAGCAAATGCTGCCTTTGGTCGTTTGTTCCGAAGGTTAATCACCCTGCTGTTAAAAACACTGCCTGTTTCTAACAGAGCTTAAATGCCCAGCCACATGCCTTCAGTCCTCCTCTTGAATTAGAAAGCTCTCCAAGCACCAGCTACTTCCAGAGCTGCTGAAAGCAGTCAGGTATCACACCATCTTAGGTTCTTTCTGAAACACTACCCAGGTCCTCATTCCTTAAATCTCCCACTAGAAAAGGATTTTTTTTAGTCCGGGAGAAATTCCCCTGAGTCCTCTCTGCACTGCCTTCAGTTTTAATAAAGTCTGTATGCCTTCTCCCTGGAAGCAAAGCTCCCTTTCTATGCAAAACTGAAATCAAATCACAGACTGCCCTGTCTTACATAACATGCCTTGGCTGTCCGCATCCTGATTTTAAAAGTACTGTTTAAAAGTCTCTCTGAAATGCTCAGTGTATGTGTGTGTGTGTGTGTGCATGAGTGTCCAATTTATTTGGAAATGATGAAATCGTTTTCACTCGAACTTTGATCAGCTGCTAGAAAAAAAAGGATCTTATGAATAGAAACAATTTATTTTAATTTAAATGAGCGATCGTGCAGTTTTCAGAAAAGAGCTGGTTTCCCTGTGAGCCCTGAAACCCAAACCCAATGACTTCAGGACAAAAGATTCAAGATGTGAAGCAGTCCAGAAATAGAGGGGCCTACTGGGCTAGAGAAAGGGACAAACAGCTTAAAGGTAACTTTAAATTTCACAGTATTTGAGCTCTTCCTAAAAGAACAAGCTCCTGGAGACTTCACTATATAAGAATGTTCATTTTTCTTTAAAACACAAGACCCCCAACTTTCTAGACCCAGCTCTTTCCGAATTTTTATGTTTTTTCAACTGATAAAATGAATTCTGGCAGATTGGGAGGGAACGGGCCAAGAAAGAAGACTTCTCAGGGCTGGGAGCCTGCAGCCACAAGTTCAGCTTCAGCTTTCCTAAACAGAGATCAGTCACATGTGGAAGGACATTTTCAACATCCATGCACTAGAGACAAGGGAAAGGACACACAGGCTGCTTGCAGCTGCTGAGAAGAGAGGTGTGCTAATACTGAAGGAGCCTGGGAAGGACTCCTTTCCAAAAGGAAGGAATCTGTCACACATACTCCTGGACACAGAAATGTGAGTGAGCAATGGAGCCTGTGAGCAGAGGAAACCCACGGCTGGAATGGGGGCAGCTCCTTTCCCCAGCTCTGCCTCCTAACCTGCACCAGCAGCTCATCCTCATGCTTCTCTCCTCATAGACTCAGCTAATTTCTTTAAAGAAGGAGATATAAACCCAAGTACCTGGGCTAGCTTCTCTGCACACGTGGCAACTCATCCCATACCTTGGATGTTTGGGGTGAAAAACATTCCACCTGAATTCTTGCAGAGCCCAACCTTCACCCTGGCTAAACCCAGCTGTCCATGCATAGGACACTGGTTTAAGAGGAGTCTGTCTCCTGCCAACTTTGAGAAATCCCACTCCTTTCTCTTTTGGGAAGAAGAGCATGTACCCAACTTCATCCTCCATTTACAACTGCACCTGTGTGACGGAAGACAGGCACCCGCAGGTGAAACTGCCACCATCAGAGGTGGTCCATTCAACACACATGTCAATGCCCAGCAGCAAATGTGGGAAGGGAGGGCCATGACAGGCTCACACCTGAGCACTGGTGTGATGTGGGGAAGGTGGGGGAGACATTAGAGATGTGCATGCACCAGGCAGGCTCTGAAGGGACAGATGGACAAAGGTGAATATAAAGGAGAGAGATACCTTGTGTGTGCCTGATGTACACAAAAGCCCTAATAAAGGGCACCAGGGAAGAGCCCTCAACATCTAGGCAGATAAAGCAGCATTGATGCACACAGTCTTCATGTACACGTGATGTGGAGCAGAGCAGATTACATTGGAAATGTGCAGGTGCACACAAGGAACGTGATGCACATGCACCCAAGTCTTTGGCTATGAAGAAATCGAAGTAAGAACGTAAGTGCCAGTGCACGTGTAAGAAACAGCTCTGTTACAAAAAAAACCCTGACCCCAAAGATGAACAGGTGAGTATGTGGGTGCAGGCAGCAGGGCAAGAGTGAGGATGATCACTGATCGTAGGGCACCCAGGAATGCATTAAGAGGTAGGAGAAAGTTGGATAGAGACACTTACAGGGACACTCACCTGATGGCAGAGGCACACTATCAAAAACATGGGGCAACAAAGTGTATCAGAGCACACAAAAATATGTTTGGGGAAGTTGTTTTACCCGTACCACTAAGGGAAGTATTGCACCACAATTCCCAGAAGAAAAACCAAGTTTCATAAAAGAGCGTGTCCGTTTCAGACGTAACTCGGATGCTCATGCCCTGGCACTGTGAAACCTGGCACACTTTCACTTCTCACCCGTGCTTCCATGAGCACAAGGACCCTTTCTCACACCACATGCCATGGCTCGTGCTGGCACATGCTGCCACACCACAGGCACATGGGTGAGAAGGATGCTGTGGGCTGAGGGCTTGGGTGCTCTCAGGAAAGCCACTCTGCTCACGCTCAGGGAAAGGATCCTCATCCGACAGCAAAATCCCTGCGCTCTCAGTAAGGTCCATCTCACTGCAGTAACATCTGTTTTGCTGAACTCGTGTCTGTCATGCCTGAGGAACATCTGTTTCACCAGCACAGCGTCTGCCATCCCAGAGGAGCATCCCTCGCATCCCAGCAACATCCCTCGTACCAGAGGGTGACCCCTCACACCCCGGCAGCGTCTCTCCTGACACCGCAGGTCTCTCCCACCGCAGTAACACCACCAAGGCCAGCCCGGGGCCGCCCCGCAATCGGCCCCAGCCCCGCGCTCCGGCGGCCCTGCCGCTGCCCCATGTGGCGGGCGGGCCGGCCCGGGGGCTGCAGCCCGGCGGCGGCTCG